>JANHFN010003616.1:474096-488018 GCA_032468175.1 Toxicocalamus goodenoughensis
TTTCTATATTTTACCTCCCCTTTCCCAAACAGTTTCTATATTTTACCTCCCCTTTCCCAAACAGTTTCTATATTTTATAGTGTGCAATGCTGTAGACAGTGCTATGCATACTCATGCCCACTCATACTCCTCTGGATGGGTTTAGAGCAGGATTCGGCAACCTCTTGTGGCCATCCTGAAAGAAAATGCTGGGGGGGGGGGGGGCTAACCGATCTGGAAAGCAGCAAAATCCCAGTAGTAAGAGAAGTCTTTTGACCTGTTGAAATGCTTTCTTTCCAGTCTCTTCTCCAGCTCTTTGATTCCACCTGGAAGAGGTCTCCCCCAGCACTACCAATGATATTCCAAAAGTCAATGCCCACAGTAGTATCATGGAAAGATTGTAATCTGAATTCTTTAATGACAAAGGAGGAGTGGGAAGAGGAGGCCTTTCCTAGTTTGGTCAGTGCTTTTATTTCAGGTTACCAGCCACCCAGCATCACCTGCATTTTGGAGCAGGTCATAATCCTGATTTACAAGTTGTAACTTGTGAGACTGGCTGAAGTGTAGAACTAGAGTTAAGAGATCACAGTTTCAAGAAAATTGTATAACCATTACTGGTCCCCATGTGAAAGTACAAGGCAGCCAGAGGAAACAAAAGCAAATAACAATAGCACTTAGACTTATTATACCGCTTCACAATGCTTTTACAGCCCTCTCTAAGCGGTTTATAGAGGCAGCCTATTGCCCCCAACAATCTGGCTCCTCATTTTACCCACCTCGGAAGAATGGAAAGCTGAGTCAATCTGGAGCCTGGGGAGATTGAAACTGCCAAATTGCAGGCAGCTGGCAGACAGCAGAAATAGCCTGCAGTACGGCACTCTCGCCATTGCGCCACCATGGCTCAGGGAAAAACACTGCAAAGATCCCAAGAGAAGCCAGCTCCAGCACTAGTTCACACAGAACCCAGAAGTGATGGCTGTGCATCTTTTTCCGTTCTAGATTATTACCTCTGTCTCTCACCCATGTACAAAGTTTTTCTCCCTCCTTAGCCCAAAAAAGTTCCACTAAGAAACATGGTTACCTGCCAACATGGACCAGATTACATTTGTATTTCAGTGAGTGGGTGGGCATTATCATATGTCTGAAATATTCTCTTTTGGAATAGCTAACATATATGTAATAACTACAGGGTCTGAATTCTGATTTACTGCACATTCTTTATTTGTGAAACAATATTTCCAGCCCTTACATACATTTTGCCAAAATTAAAAAAAAGCAAAATAGCAGATTGCTTTCTTGAACCTTATGAAAATTAACCACAAAACCCACCTCCCATTTAATAATGTATTTTAGTAAGTAGCCTTGTTTCCTAAAACTTATTCCAACTACATTATGAAACTGATCTATGGATTAAGCGCTAGATAAACATTTTTACATCCTCTTGAAAGCTCAACACACCTCAGTTTATACACTGGAAGTTGAGACAAGTGTTGTGCGATTTCAATGATATAGAAGCAACCATGGGCGAAATGAATTACCTTTAGGTACACATTTCCACCAGCACCAGCAAAATGCAGATTCTCAGAACTCTCTGCTTCAGTTCCACTATTTTTATAAGAAGCCTTACATACTTGGTGAAAGGGTGATGACGGTTCGCAACGTAAGGGTGTCAGAAAGTAATCTGTGTTAAAAGCTTGACTCGTGTCAGTTTCATGATCCTCACTCTGTTGTAGAACTACTTATTTAATAGCAATTACTGGACTGACAACCTGTGTATGTGAACAGAACTTTATAATTCTACCACTGCAGACAGAACTTTTACATGGCTTTTACAGAGTAAGTAAATGAATAGATCAAATAGCATAGATCGGTGTTTCTCAGCCTTGGCAACTGAAGATATCTTGCCAAGGTTGAGAAACACTGGAGATGATTAAGCCTTCAAGATCAAGATTGCAAGATGCTGATCCAGAAACATAAAGATCGTGAGAGTGTCAGAATGTCCAGTCATCCTTAATAAAAATAGGAATGGCAATATACTACATGCTGGAAATGGAGGGGGAGACATAATAGGCTGGGATCCACCCCTAACATGCATTAACAGCTTCAGTGGGGTTGTTACTATTAACCATTTGATCATGGTTGAACTGTTAAAGGGATCTTTTATCAGACTGCATTCTGTTTTTTGTTTTCTATCAGTTGCGGTGCGACTGAAGAGCGTAAATGGACTTACCACGCATGCGGATGCTTACCGATAGTTAGAAGGGCTGCATTTTAGGAGCAGCACTGAACTGGCGTACAACCTGAGGCCCTTGCCATAATTGCATGTGTGATGTCAGTTTCTGCAAATAGGTCCTTTAGGTTGTGTGCAGGAGCAGGAATAAGCTCCGAGAGAGCTTTATCAAGATTGCCACAGGGAGGATAGGAGCCGACGATGGGTTTACAACCCAATCAGGCTCATGTCCAAGTGGTGGGTTGTCTTGTCTCCTTTGTCAGAGGTGCATGCGACACCCAGAAGGCTTTAGCTCCACCTGAGCTCTTCCAATTTTGGCACTGGTTTACACTCTAATAGGAACAGAAGGGGGAAAAAAAACACCATTGCATTCATCTCCCTCGTTGCCAGCCCTTCAGTTGCTCACCCTGATCCTCCTCTGCCTACACAGCTTGAAAGGGGAAGCAGAGCAACAGGCCATTCCTCCCAACCCCTTGGCTTGCTGACCCCAGGATGTGGCTCAGATAGTAGAAGCAGCAGCAGCAGTCCTGGCTCTTGCCTTCTCACAGCACTGGCCGTTTCCTCTGCTGAAGCCGGCCAAAAAGGAAGTCAAGATTATTTCCGGGAGTTGAAGCCCAAGCGAGTTGTTTTTCCTCGATTAAAAAAAAACCGGTGATGTATTTTTATTCTGTGCTTAAAAAAATAAAACAACCTCCCTCCCCCCCCTCCCGATTTGTGCCTCTGCCTGACCAATTTCTGGTACAACGGGCAGATATTCTCCTGCAGCTGAAGGATAGAAGCCCAGTTAATAATGGTGATGCTGCAGGAATTCCTTGCAGCTGTCAGCTGCCTCTGGAAATCCCAGGGTGTTCTCCCTCCCTCCTTCCCTCCCTCTGAATGATGTCACTGTTTTTTGACGGAGCGGGAGGTGCAAAAGGTCTCCTTGCCCCAGGAGGACAGATCCCATATTAAGCCTAACAGATTTGCTCTTTTAAGGTGGCACAGTTGATGAGGCACCTTCATCCACTTCAGGAATCACTAGTTTAAATATTGTGGGCCGGTGATGTTTCTTCATCGAACAGCCTTTCTTTAGAAATTTCTTTAGAAATGGACCCGTCTGTGTCTTTGGATGAGAGAGGATGCTCCTTCCAGTCCCATCTCTCGTCCCAACTGGCGTGAGAAACATTAAATGGATGCTTGAAGTGAAGATAGCATACTAGTCTTTTTTCTTTTTCTTTTTGATGTACAAGTTGGATTTAATCCACCAAAAGACCAACATAATTCAAACGTGCTTTGATTCTTTGCAAAAGGAGAGACAATGACCCCATCTAGCAAATTGAAAGCATGGCTATAGGTCTTTTTTTTCCACTCCCCACTTGGAGAGGTTGTTCCTGAATTAATTTTAAGTAATTAATTTAGTAATCAACATGCTTGTGATAGACTACTAATGAGTAGTTCTGGAGGGTGAACAAATATCAGAATGTTGCAATGTATTAGGCATGTGGGAATTTCTGGCTTTGTCTTAGTTTGTGATGGTGATAGGGGGAGTCTTCGTTTCTGTGAGCTGCGTTGAAGTCTATTTTTGGTTTACATTATTGTTTCCTTGAATTTCTGCCTCAAAAAGGAGTGAGAATAAATTCAGCAGTAGCATCATGAGAGGCTCTACAGTCCTCCAAAATGCTTTCAAGGAGAACTCGCTGCATCCCTGGGTGGCTGATTCTTGAAGAAATGGGTGAACAAACTGCATAAACGAAGACCTTGCTTTTCCTTCATGGTATGGATCTAAAAATCTCGAAGAGTTTTCAGTTTAGTCCCTGATCAGTTCCCACTACATTTAACTTTAATGGCATGAAGCAAAGCAAAATAACTTGAAATGGAAGGGAGGGAGAAAAGCTACACTTTCTAGCTGGGTTAGGATTTGGATAATACCATTAGAATCAATATGCAGCATTAGAAGATGAAGATATTTTCAAAATCATGTTTGTATCCCAAAGTATCCCAATTGACCTAATGTATGCATGCTTCCAAATAAATATTTAGGGTTACTTTCTAATCCATGGGAGGGTAAAAACTTGAACTAAGTGGTGCTTACTTCAAAGCAAATTCCATTGATTTTCATAAATGTAACTGTAAAGGTTGTCTATTAGTATCATTTTCAAATTTGATAATGGCATTTTTTCTAAATATTAAGGAGGAAAATAAATACAGTTACGGATTTATTTTAAAATGTTGTCTTGTTCTTTTTCATCCAGAAAAGGTATAGCATCATTATATTTATTTTATTTATTATATGGGTTTATATAGCTGCCTATCTCGCAGTTACAATTTTGTACTCATTCTGAAACCATCTATTTTATTATGAAAGATGCTTTCATATACTACTAGCTCTATACCCATGCTTCACTACAAAACTATGTGATCGGGCTTAGTTTTGGGGGAGGAAAATAAGGGGGGAAATTGTGCCTCTGCCTACCAGCATCCATCGGTATTCATCTGACTAGCATTCTGTCAGTGTGTGAGAGTGTTGTGGGCTGTTTGGAAACTGAAACATGGAAACTGAAACAGTATTTGCTGTATGAGCAAGAAAGAGACAGCAAGGAGCCTGGGTGTGGCTTAGCTCAACTGTTCTGTACTAAAGCTGCTTGGTGCTGTGAAAGCAAAAAATTCCCCTCCTCTGCTCGTGTTTTGTATCTGGAGCAGATTTCTTTTCAGGTGGAGAAGGGGAGTAGAACTCTTTAGCATCAGAGCATGTTAATAATAATATATGAAATACTAATGCTCTGATGGTCATTTCAAAAAATCCTTTCCAAGTAAGCACCTAGAAGCCAAGAGGAACATATATGTCAAATTTCAAGTTTGTAGGCTTTACGGCTGTGGAGATTTTGTGATGATGCATGAGTGATATTTCGCTTTTATAGATATACAATGCCAGTTATTCCTTCTTCCTGTAATGCATCAATAATGTAAGCCTTAAAAAACCCTGCACTTGGGTTAATAAAGTATTAAGTTATTAACCCAGTGTGCAAAGCTAGCTAAGATTATTTTTAGAAAAAAAGTTTTCTTCCATCTAATTGCACCCAGATGTATTCAGTTATGAAACTAGAAAATATGTGCTTGAAAGTTCTTCAGAGGAACATAGGAATTTGCCTTGTGTTTGAATTAGTTTCATCTTTGCTTGAGAATTTAGTCTCCAAAATTTAAAGGGAAAGTCTTTCCCTGGCTTTTCTCGCTAATTAATCCTGTTCTTTGTTTGTTTGTTTTTTTAACTGGAGAAGATATGAATTGACCTTGAGATTTTCTGCATGCTAGTCAAAAGTTTATAAAAGATTAAGACTCTGATTGGAAGAGATTTTCAATCAGAGTTGGATAACATTTAAGTTCTAGGACAAGACAAGAACCAGGGTCAACTGGCCACTTCCGTATGGAGCTCGTGGGTTCTGTATTTGAGGGGGGGAGGAGAAGGAAACTAATGAATGCTCTTTAGATAGCTAGAAGAAAAGTAAAGGCTACACAAATACTTTATCCAATGCTATATACTGTGCTATCCAGGCACAATTCGATTAAACAGTGGGGATTTGGCATGTTAATGAAAAGCTTCCTGTTTGGTGTTTGCTTCCTAATGAACACAAGTAGGGGATTAATAATGGATTACCTATTCTCCTTTGAATAATTTTCCTTAATTGCCCCCCAGTGTCCATTTCAATTTGCTGGCTTTTTTTTTCTTTGCCTATGACTTTCATGAAGAAACATCATTATCATAAGGCAGTACTGAAACAACCACGGAGGAGGAAAAGCACGATGCATCACAAGGAATAGGTATTTCAGAAAGTTGTTTCATTTGCATAAACTGAAAAGCAGGGATCAGGGTTAAGCTACTGCCAAACATTATTTGCCATCCTCACCCGGTGCCATGAGAACAGCATTTAGAGGCACATGGGTGTCTATAATAGTACTAAGAAAAAACAAGTGACAGCCGGTACAAATAACAATAGATTAATTACTCTTATGTTACTTGTAGCATGATGTCATAATCTGACTGAAAAATTGCATCACCTGATTCATTTGTGTGATGATGTCATGATGGGGCTTCTACCAATGCCTATGGGGTGGTAAATCACATTTTGAATGAAATAATGTCTAATGGCATTAGTACATCCAGGCTGAAATAGTTCACACACAAATCCCAAGCAGAACTTTTGAGTGGTTTACAAATAATAACAACAACAACAACATGTTTATAAACAACTACATTAACGCAGCCATAAGAATGACTCACTGGAACATCTGTAAACATTGTCATGTTTGGCAATGAAAAAAAATCAGTGGGGACATATAGTTGAAAAAGTAGTTGAAAATGAGCAGATTAAATATTGTGGGATTTCTGAATAATAACTGATAAATTCACTGCTCATAAGCAGACCAGATTTAACTGTGGTTGAGGAGAAAGTATAGATAATTTGATGTGGCAACGCCAGGGGATAGTAGAATAGGAGATAAAGAGTTGGAGAAGATCACAAAGTATCAAGATCTGAAAACTGAAGTTGGAAGATTATGGCATAAACCAGTCATAGTGGTTCTAGTGATTACTGGCACACTGGGTGCCATCCCAAAAAAATCATTTAGAAAAATCTGTGTATTTCTACCTGCCGGTTACAGAAGACTCCAGTACTTGGATTTGCACAGATACTTACAACAATATGTCACAACATTCAAGGTTCTTGGGAAGTACTCGATGCATATGAAGGCCAACACCAGCTAAAGAATTGGCAGTTGTGTATATAATAATAATAATAATGTATTGCTCCATTTGGAATTGTAATTGCCAGGGATAATTGAGCTTAGACTAGATTTCTCCAGTTAGGTACCACCCAAACAGCTGTGCTAGTTAATGACTTGGTGAGTTGTCTTGGATGGCCCCCAGTTGATCTATTTGGTCAGGAACTCCAAATGGTACCTTATAACAGAATAACAGAGTTGGGAGGGACTTGTAGGTCATCTATTCCAACCCCTGTCCAAGCAGGACACACCCTACACCATTTCTGACAGGTGGCAGTCCAGTTTCTTCTTGAAAGCCTCCAGTGATGAAGCTCTCATAACTTCTGAAGGCAAACTGTTCCATTGGTTGATTGCTTTCACTGTCAGAAAATTTCTCCTTATTTTCAGGTTGAATCTCTCCTTGTTCAGTTTCTATCCATTATTCCTTCGCTGGCCTTCAGGTGCCTAGGAAAATAGCTTGATCCCCCTCCTCTCTGTGACGCCTTCTCTCATAATTCACATGCAGCTTTAAATGTTATTAATTGTAGTCAAAATCCATCTTTCACAAGGAAGAAAACACTGCTATCATATTAAAAACAGCATTGCAAATAAACATCCACTGCTTTCTACTAATATCCACGCTCTGCCTTTACTTGCTGCGTAGCAGAATCTTGCCACATTGTCCATAACACAGCAGCTTCTGGGTAGGAATTTCCCCCAGCCCGTCCTTTTAAAATAACCTATATATACAGTAGAAGGACTATTTGCCCTCCGCAGCCTTGGCTCTCCTTTACAGCAATCGATAGTAAGAGAGGAGTCTTATTCTTCCCCCCCCCAAAGCCTGCATTGGGTACAGGGCTCCTTTTCAAAGGGAGCAATTGCCACTCATCCCGTCTGGTGCATTTGGGTTCTTTCAGGAAGAGAAAAAAAGATTTCCAGCTCAGCTTGTAGTATTTTCCTGGCTTCCTTTCTTTCCGGTGTGTAGAAGCTCATGTGTTTGTTGTGTCTTTTAAAAATGTGTGTTTTCAAAGTCACCAAACGAGCCTTCATTTATTCATCTGTTGTCTCATGAATAAAATAAAAGAATTTTTAAGACTTGTTTTTGGAAGAGCGTTTTTAGGCTTGATGGTCAACTAATGAGAAGCTACGCATGTTGCTTCTGCCTCCCCCTTGCAGCAGACAAGAGCTCCCCCCCCCACGTCCAGCAATTCCATGGTAGACTCTTAAGAACGGTCCTCAGTGCTGCTGGACGGCAACTACTCTCCTTGGACAACATCAAATCCTTTGATGCAAATTGGCACTGCCTGCCTAGATCACGCACGAGCTATTGCTGGTCAAGAAAGCCTGAGAAGGTTGGTTGCATTAAGCCAAAAGGAAGAGAGAGAAAAGACCAAGTAATGCCAGTAAATTGCTTAGGCAAGCCCTAAGCAAGACAACCACAAAGAGGGATGAAGAGTCATTGGGAATAGATTGTTCCCTCAGCTTCCAGAAAGTATGTCAAATGATAAAGGGTTGCAAACAGCAGATGAAAGAAGGAAAAAAGAAGAAGCTTTCAGTAGGATGAACATCTTGCTACTAGGAGGTACTGAGACTTAAAAGTAGGAGTTATTTAATCTCTGCATGCTGGGTTGCTTGAGATCACAACGGAGAGGAAGGCCATTGGCAGCACTGAGTTCCAGTATGGTTCTCCACCCAATAATTCCAAGCTATCTTTTGTCTTCTGCTGATATGGTGCACCTGTTGATCCATCTGGAACATTTCCTAGGCAACAACCACCACCATATCTGGCCCTATTAGTGTTGCCATCAGTCTTGCTAGCAACCAGTGCTTCTATTTTATCTGTGCTCTATTGCCTTTTTGCTGCTGCCAACTTCTCTCTCCTAAATCTTATTTCTCACCCTTCCCAGATGCGCATTTCTGAGCTTGAATTCTGGCCCACAGAGCACTCTGCTCTGAAGCTGGCTCTCTCTGGTTCCACTTCTGCCAAGATTCACATTTCAGCTTCTTGTATCCATGATAGAGTCTCTTGATAGCAAACTGGGCAGCATATAAATTCAGTTAAGTAAGTAAAATAAGTAAGTATGTAAGTAAGTAAGTAACAGACTTGTAACCTATCAGATATTATTCAGTTGTAATTTCCATCATCCTTGATCATTAACCAGAATGGTAATGCCAGTTAGAAGCTCTTGTTCAATAGCATATGGAGTTTCCCAGTCAATTTGCTTCCAGCTCCTGCCCACCTAGCAGTTCGAAAGCATGCAAATGCAAGTAGATTAATAGGTACCACTTTGATGGGAAGGTAACAGCATTCCATGGACCTTTGGCATATAGCCATGCTGGATACATGACTCCAGAAGTGTCTTTGGACAACACTGACTCCCTCAGTCAAGTAATGGAAGATGAGCACTATGCCCTAGAGTCAACATGACTGATAGGGAAACCTTTACAATAGTCCAACGTGGATTTTATGTCACAGACAAGATGAATTAAAGCAAGGCACTACCAAGTTGAGCAACCTGCCCTTTGTAGATTAACCTCCATAGCTTTCACTGGAGAGAACAGAGAACTACTATGCAACAGTATTGATGCCAACAAGCAAGCCCAGCTGTATGATATAATGAGGATTCAAAATATCTGATCATTTCATGGACATGAGGATAAAAATTGAACATAAAAGTTGACGTCTTCAGGGTCTCACTTTTTTTAGTCTGAAAAGGATTTTCTTGCCTAAAGGGAGCTAGAGGTTATATTGAACATGAGACCAGGGTCTGATGAAATCTCAGAAGCCAGATAAATTGTTGAGGAGGGTGTCAAGTGGTCCCAAAACGAACGACCTCCTTTTTTTCCTCCTCTCCTTAGCTAAAGAAAAACAGAATGAATTATGCAAAGTAATGACAATGAATCTGCATAAGCTATATAGGTCAGAGAGTTCTGCTTCTAGGAGCAGAATTCTCCAAGATTACAGGACAAAAAACGCATACGGTTATTGCAGAAGTGACATACCCTGTCTGATTGAGGTGAATGGTCTCTTCCTGTACATTCAGCCAGGCTGAATACTGACCCCTCGTGCAGTGTCTTAAAACATGCCTCAACCTAATGAAAACCACGGTGGTGATAATATTGATGAAAGTATTGAATTAGGAATGGGGAGACTGAGCTGCTTAGTCTCCCCACGATCCCTGGGATGTATTGAGTGGTTTTAGATCAGTCGTTCTCAACACCATAAGATAGAGACAGAAAAATAGGAAGGCGTGTTGTAAATGCCTCTTTCAGCTCCTTAATAAAAAGTGGGGAATAAATCATCATCTTTGTTATCTTCCACTTTGATGACTACATCAGTGCATAAATAGGACAGTATGTGGTGTGTGTGTGTGTGTGTGTGTGTGTGTTGAGATAACATCTGAAGCCAGGTCTTTCACTTATATTATAGTGGCTCTGGTTGGATGAAACTTGAACATTTGGGAAAAGGGCAGAGGAGACAGAAGTAGAATGAGCTCCCAGACCAGAGGTCATTTGAGAGTGGTCTTATTTACAGACTTACACGCAACATGAGGGCAACATGGGACTCCTAGTTCAATGTTTTCTTTACAAGACAAAGGTGAATGTTTGAAGACACTTACTGGAAGGATCAAGACCTCAGGCATGAACCTGGCGTTGAAATCCAGAATCCCCTAACCTGCCTACAAGCCCATCACCAATGATAAGGAGGAGAGTGCGAGCTGCATGATGGAGCAACAGCATTGCCCAAGAAGAAGGCCCAGCATCAGTTTCTGGAGTGAACTGAGCATGCTGGGAATCATTTGGACTTGATGCTTCTCACGGCAAGATCCTTTGCATTTTATTCTTTTTAAAAAAAACATTTGATTGATTTGATTTCTATAGCTGCCCATCAAATGACTCTGGGCAGTATATTTCATAAAAACATAAAATGATTTTTAAAATTAAAGGAAAACAAATTAAGTATCTATGGTTGCCAAGTAAAACTATGGCCGCAAGTGTTAATATAGCCAAGAAATAAGATCCTTAACACACTTGGGGGCCCAGGTCTGGGTATATAAAGCCTGGTCTTCACAACCTTATGAAAGGCCAACAGGGTTGACATCATCCTCATCTCTGAAGGGAGAATGTCCCAGAGGGTGAGAGCTATGGCAGAGAAGATGTCATAGTCCCCACCAAGCCAACATTCTTTGGTGGACACGATCTGTAATTTGCCCAACTTGCTGCACCAAATTCTACAGGTAAAAATGAACAGGAAAAGACAATCCCTTAGGTAGGAAAAGACAATCCCTTAGGCCCAAGCCATGAAGTGCTTTAAAAGTGACAATCAGCACCCTGAATTGTACCTTGAAGCACATTGGAAGCCAGTGCAGCTCACACAGCAGTGGTGTTACATGTGTCGAATATCTGACACTGGTGACTACCTGTCTAGCTGCATTCTGCACCAGCTGAAACTTCTGAATGCTTTTCCAGGGCAGCTCCATATGGACCCCATTGCAGAAATGAGATGAGAGGTCACAAGGGCATCAGTTTCAGATAGGATGTTGGGAAATAGGATCAAATATATCTAGAGGACCCAAGGCTGACAGGAAATCTATAAGGTCAGCAATGATCACCTTTGAGGGCCAGCTGTGCCCAATGGCAATTGCCCATACAGATATAAATAGCATGGCCAAGGGAAGAGATGCATTTCAGAAAGAAGCATTTGTGTAAAAAAAAATATATATAGTGCGTATTGAATTATTAGAGCAAGTGCTGGACCAACAGGGAATACCTAGTAGATATCTAGCAGAATTGGCTAAGTCTGATTATTTGTATGACAGCAGTAGAAGATTACAGTGCCCCCTAAATGGGTCTAGTGACAACCAGGCCAAGGGTGGACTTCAGAATGATACTTAAATAAAAACAAAGGTCTTCCTTTTGACATAGCAAAATATGACTAGGCTAGGTTCTTAGGCAGTTGAGTAGCAAACAAGAATGAAATTAGTTTTGCAATTCAGTTATGCATCACTGTAGCAATTACGTTGAAGTCTTCTGGTTTGTGAAAAGTATTTTGCAAACAATATGTAGGATCAGAATGGGCAACTTGCAAGTTGCACATCACCCTGAAGTTCCATAGGGTTGCACCACTGAATTGCATCTCCCATCATTTTGAGGTAGGACGTCCATGAAAATTATCTGCTTAAAGTTTGCCTAGAAAGCAAAGACCGCAGTCTAAAATAAGGCAGCTTCCTTCTTCATGCTCACTGAAACTCAGATCACCACCATCTCACCTTCCCAAGAAACCATGAAATGAAGCTCCCAGGTGCCAAATGGCAGCCCATTTCTGGTACGGGATATTTCTGAATGGTAGGTGAGAACAATGCTCTGAACCCAGAAGGGCAGAATTCTCAAGGAAAAGATCCCTGTACTAATAAGGAGCAGGCAGGCAGTGTGAGAGTTTGGGGGCTGAATGTGATCCACTTGGATCTGCAGATATTGTGTGGTTTGGGGGGGGGGGCATAGAAGTGTACAAAACTGGATTATGTGCCCTAAGGGCAATCTGACTCTTCCAGATTGGTTCATCTTGACAAGCTGCGTAAATCTGGCTTGGTGCTTAGCTCTTAAATGCGAACAGCTAGGAACAGCACAGCAAGAAGTGGACAAAGCCAAGACAAAAAAACAACAACCGCTAACATTTTCTTCAACTGTAAATGTGATTTAAGATGAACAAATGCAATTAACATGTCCTGGTATTTCTATGCACATGTCTTTGACATTTTCCGAGAACTTAATATCTTTCTCTACTTTTAGAAGTTAACATGTTGCAAGAAGCTCATGGAAGGCATCTGGAGGATGCCTCCAAGAATTGGGGATGGGGGTGGGGTTTGTAAGTTGTGCAGCTTACAGTTCACAGAAATCTGAAAGGACTGTGAACATTTCAAGCCTGTCTACCAGTAGAAAAACTGCAGGGAGCAGCATGAAATCTGCTGTTGCTATTGATGAAATTGAATCTCATCCCCACCTCAGCTTCCCATTCCCTGTCACAGGCAACGGGGGGGACAAACCAAACCGATTGGTATACAGGGTTGTTGGGCAGGGTTGGGACAAGGGAGAAAATACCCCTATGACAGCGGTACAACTTGGGATGGATTAGGCCTGTCTCACTCACGGGCTTGGGATGTTAAGGGATGGCAATAAAAAGAAGTATATTCGTGCTGTGGTCAGATACACTTTGGGGGAAAAGCCCACAGAAGGGAAAGAAAGAAAGATCAAAAGAGTCCGAGAGACCAGCAGAGACAGCATCACGGAGCCATTTTTGGACAGAGGGATTAACTCCCTTTTCCCCTCTTTCAGGCGGCGTGTCCTAATTGCAGAGAAGAATTGGTGCTGGTTGCCAGCATTGGGGTTCTAGACAGCGAACAACTCCAGTCAAAACATTTAAAGCCCAGCGGACTGACCGCTTATGCCAGATGCACAAATCCTGTTATTTTTGTTTGTGGGTTTGTTTGTTTGGCTTTCAAGGATAAGATTCTTCATATGATTAAATAAAAAGCCCAATATCTCTCGCAAACTCACAGCAAATAGAGGCAGCCTGGTGCAAATCATATCGCCTTCCCTCATCCCCAAGGCTGAACACGCCTCCGAAATATTGGCAAGAGAATAACCAGCCTGTGGCCTCCTCTTAGGAAGAAGGGAGGGAGGCTCTGTCCTGGTTAGCTCTGGGACCTAGAGATCCTGAGGGGAGGAGTGGGATAGGAAGAGTGACACCAGAACGAAAATGAGTGGGAAATCATGAGTAGGTTATTTAATGCAGGGTTATGTAAGGAGAGAGAGAGGAGGAGGAGGAGGAGGGAGGGAGGGAGAAGATGTAGGTGGGTGCTGAGGTTCTGCTTGTTCAACAGGAGTTTTCCATCCCCTCCTCCGAATTCAAATTAGCTGGAAAACATAAGTTTTGAAGTAAACCTCGGATTTCAAAATTAAGCTCATTTTCATGTTTTGC
>JANHFN010003616.1:649005-662077 GCA_032468175.1 Toxicocalamus goodenoughensis
GGGTCCCCGGCTAAATTAAAGAGGTAGCTTTTGAGGGCACGGCGGAAAGCCAGGAGGTCCGTGGTCATTCTGATGTCATTCTCCTGTGCTCCTCTACTGCTGTGGCTTAAGGACAGATGTCCTAGAATCAGTGGCACAGGTGCTCCCTGTGGTTGACTTCTGATAGCTGCCAATCAAATAAAGCTTCACATGGAACAAAGGAAGTGACCTTATAATAAATTGTCTAATGTAACTCAGACTTGTTGTCACAGCTTGCCAATAGATTTTAAGGCTTACAGAAGCTTTTTAGCATAAAATGTACATGTTTTGCTACTTAGCCACTGTCCTTCTGCAAGGTTGACTTAAAAGTTGTGGGGAATATACAGATTGTACTTTTGCAGTTCGCTTACATAAAACCTTCATTTGATTTCTCTTAAGTAACATCTTGTCCATGTGCATATTTCTTAGACTGCCCAGTCTATACATTTGAGGTTGTAATATTGTAAGCATTATAGTGTTTCCGATGAAATTTGGAAAATAGTGTACAGTAATAGGAAATTGATATCTGACTGCTATGGCCTGAGGGACTGAATAAATGTTGTGCACAAACACATATAGTACTAGAGCTAGCATTTGTTTATGTAAAGCAACTTCGGAAAAACAGTGATTTTGAAATAGCAGCTGGGGAGCAGGTGCTTAATATTTATTCATCAGCAGTTTCTTTACTCTGATTGCCCTCTGATATTGTTTTTGCCTCTTCAATTCTCAAAATAGAAGTGTTGAGTGATTCTCTTAAAACTACACATATATAATACTTGATGAGACTGAATTATTTGCATATTGCCGCAGGTTTGATCATGTAAGTCAGTCCTGACTTTGACTGATAATGCTTTACCTTATGCATACAGTAGCTGTTTGGTTGCTTTCCTTTCAATCTTCTTCTGCAGCAGGAAACGTTTATCAGTAATATGAATTCCAGATCTCAGTTTTTGACACTGCAAATTGATCTGACGGTTGCCAGTTATTATATGTGATAAGGCTATTATTAAGATAATGGGTTTTTTTCCCTTGGCCAGATTCAGACTTATGAGAAATAATTTTGACAGCTATCTTATATTACTGTCCAAATCCATTCTGACCAATTGTATACAAAAACACAGGTCTTCTGTTTTTCTTCTAACAATTGGCTTTAAAAGATTCCAGAACTTTTAGGCTAAAAATATCAGGGAGATTAAGTCCACAAAGTGAGCAGGTAGGTCATCTGATCCAACTCTCTAGAGAAAATTGTAGTATCCTTCTCTTAAATACATTCTTAAGGCAATCATTCCAGTCTCAAAACAATTCTTACTATCAGAATGCTTTTTTTGCCCAAGGCAACTTTCTTCCAATTTCCAGTAATTTATCCCGATTCCTATTTTCTGGAAGAAATTTCCTTAATTTATAAGGAATCCTTATGAAGGTGACACTCTTGCAAGTTGATCTTAACTCCAGGTGACTCTTGATAAAGGGTAGCCATTCTTTTGGGATTTTCACAAATCAGCATAGAGTTTGGGGATTTTCTGATAATCTCTCACTGAAATACTAATCAGATCCAAATCTGTTTGTCTTTTTCAAGATCAACTAGCCACCTAAAGTGATCATGGCTGAGCAACAGCCATCTTCTGAGAGATTATGGCTGCCTTAAAGCCATCTAGTAGGGATTTAGTTTCCACTGAATTCAGTTGGATTTACTGATATACTGCAGTCAAACTCATAGGGGGTATTCAGCAGGTTCTGACCAGTTCTGGAAAACTGGTAGCAGAAATTTTGAGTAGGAGAATTGGCAAATACCACCTCTGACTGGAGATTTTACAGTATCCTTCCCCTGCCATGCCCATCAAGCCCTACCTACAGAATCAGTAGTAAAAAATTTTGAATCCCACCACTGGTCAAACAACATCTAAATCAGACTTGTAACAAATGGAGAGGCTAAGATTTATTCCCTTTCATTTTCTTTGGTTCCTCATTTATTTAAGTTATCATTATTATTTGATTTATTTAAATTTATTAGTGGCCAGACTCCAATGAACTCTGGACTGTTATCTTAAAAAAGGCAAATAAACATCCACTAACCAAGTAATACCAAACCTAAGGAAAAACCGAAGTCCCAAAAGAATGTAATGACAGTAGCAAACCACTACCTTAATTTTTAAGATTACATGGACTTTGTTTGGGTTTTTTGGCCATCTTTCTCTCTGAATTTTTCAGTGGGCTACAGGCATGCTTTGAATTTAAACACTACTGTTCAAAAACACAAATGCCATATGAAAATTTTCTACTAAATTTAGTTTGCAGAATCAATCTGTTCTTTCCACAAAAAAGGCAATGTCAGTGCTCCAGATACATACATGAAGTCCTCTTCCAGTGGCCGGGCAATCTCTAATACCAGCACAACTATAAGATGATGACTTAGCCCTAGAGCGGAAACAAAACATTAGATGGGAAACTGGGAGAATGAAAGTGAAGTCAACAAGTCCGAAAAGCTAATGGCTGCATTACCTGTTGAAAAAGCAAACGAAATAATAATGGCTGTCTCGATTTCTTACTTTCCCATCTTACCTCATAGATTTTCTCTCTTTGCTTATTATTGTGGACCCCTAGGCTAGAAAGCCCATTAAAATAGATTGTAGAAGAATGGTACTTGCTGGCATAGTGCCCCACATGCTGATACACAAAAACAATTTAGGCAGGGGTAACTCTGCATTGGACTTATATCAGGAAATCAACATTGGGGAAAGAACTAATTTCCCTGGATGTCATAATTAATAGCTCTGTTCTGAGTTTGTAAAGTAAGAGGCAGAGGCAGATTATGGTGGTCTATTTCCTTTTGGGGTAGCATCCCCTTGAAATCCAGAAGTGAAGTACAAAGTCTAATCTGTAACATGGACAATTATTTCCATTTCTCCTTTTCTTGCATGCTTGTTTCCATGCACAAAACCCAGCAGATTGGCCAGATGTAAATAATAGAACATTTCTGATGATGCTAGCAATAATGGTAGGAGTGATAAGGAAAAATAATGGATGCTTTTGAACTGTGGGTACAAGGCAGTGGTAATTTTTTTTATTATTTCTGTTCCACAAAGAGACATTAATCCCTGTCTTAAAAGCTGGGGCCAGCATCTCCTGATATATTTTAACTAGCCAGGCAGAGAAAGGTCAAGAAGACCTTTACTCGCAAGTTCTTCTCCAAGTATTATAGACACGTTTTCAAGTGGAAAAAAGCTAACTGGGTAAACCTAAACCACTGCTAGCTAAGCAGAAAGTACTGAACCTTCTGAATACAATAGATAAAAGTTATAATGGATATATACTGTGTTATATTCCATAACAGTGGATTTTTACAAGATTATAAACC
The DNA here is from genome assembly GCA_032468175.1 of Toxicocalamus goodenoughensis. Taxonomy (NCBI): domain Eukaryota; kingdom Metazoa; phylum Chordata; class Lepidosauria; order Squamata; family Elapidae; genus Toxicocalamus; species Toxicocalamus goodenoughensis. Next base: position 652,379 of record JANHFN010003616.1, read on the forward strand.
TCTGTATTTTTCTCCTTTTCTGGAGAAGCTTTTGCTTTTCTCATGATGGTCCATCCCAACTAGCAATAAAAAGTCATCTGAGAAATTCAGTTTCAGGGTGGGAGGAAAGAAAGGCCCTGTCATACTCTCAGGAATGTTCCATGTTTAAAAGAAATGTAAGCATTGACGAGAAATGTTAAAAGAATATGTTTAATTAAACCATTGCTTCAGAAAAAGAACTGGGGTCTTTATTAATTCCTCTGAAATTACTACAGCACTACAGAGATTATTCCTTCTGCAGATACAGTAAAGAGAAATGTTTCCATGAGGACCCAACGGTGCTTTCTCAAGAGGCAACTGGACTTTCTTGTTTTTCTTTGAGGAGGTTTTGCTTCTCATCCAAGAAGCTTCTTCCGCTCTGACTGGATGGTAGTGAATGGAAAGATTTATAGTCTTTGCAGACAGTTGGTCATTTGCATTCTTTTAGAGAGTTGTTGGGGCCACAGACAAATCCTCAAGGCTTCTTGAATGAGAAGTGAAACATCTTCAAAGAAAAGCAAAGTCCAGCTGCCTCTTGAAAAAGCACCTTTGGAACAACCATGACCAGGATGACTGAGAATCTCCATAGATGTTTCCATGAGGAACTAGTAGCATAGGCTTCAGTAAACCTGTTCATTTGAAGGAAATAAGCACCTCAGAAGTATTTTGTACCTCAGAAGTATTTTGGCAACCAAGAGCCCAGCCCCATTAGTTTACTGGTCCCCTGCAGACCAAAATTCTTATGAATCTAGCCACAGAAATAATAATAATAATAATAATAATAATAATTTAATTTGTAATAGCCACAGGAAGATTCCATTACCTTATTAAATAAATATAGATAGATAGATAATTAATATTACATATGCTTCTCAGTTTTGTTTATGGAGATGTTCGCTGACATTCTTAGGTATTGGCCTTCTAAAGGAGATCTTTATTGGCAAACATTTTTATTTCACATTACAGCATCGTAGGATAACAAGTAGGCACTTCTTTACATTTTTAAAATCATTGGGGCATACATATATAAGAGCCAGTTTGGTTTATGGGTAGTCCTTGACTCTCAACCAATCATTTAATGACCGTTTGAAGTTACAATGGCATTGAAAACAGTGACTTATGACCAGGGCTGGGATGCTACCGGTTCTGCCCAGCTCTATAGAGTTGGTAGCTCTGAAGAGCAGCAGGCACCAAACCAGTTCTGTGTTCCGCCCGCCTGGGCTCTTACCTGTCCTTTATTTCCTGCTTTTTCAACCTAAGTTTCTTTGCGCGGCACAGCTGAGGTTGAAAAAGCAGGAAAAAATAGGCTTTTCAAATGCTGTGTACCCATGCACAGTGCCTATCAGCAGTGATTGCTTAACAAAAAAACATTGTATAATCTCAACTCACTTAATGACTTAGCAATGGAAATTCTGGTCCTAGTTGTCATTGTAAGTCAAGTCATGACTTTGACTCAAAGTCAAGTCATATGTAATGGTTAAGGCACCAGGCTGAAAACCAGGATACTGTGAGTTCCAGTCCTGCTTTAAACGTGAGGCCAGCTGGGTGACTATGGACCAGTCTCCTCTCAACACTAGGAAGGAAGGAAGGGCAAATCACTTCTGAAATCTTGCCAAGAAAACTCCAGGTACGCCCCAGTAGTTAAAACTGGTTAACTCCATAGGACTTATTAACATTGACCCAAAGACACACACACAAATAAATTTTGCCTAGTTCTTGACAATAGAATTATAATACGAAAGACAATTTCAGCAACAAGAGTGGTCAATGCCTGGAATGCACTACCAGACTCTGTAGTTACATCCTCAAACCCCCACACCTTTAACCTCAAACTATCAACTATTGACCTCAGTCCATTCCCAAGAGGTCTGTAAGGGTTGGGATGCTACCGGTAATAAGTGCAGAAGTGCACCATCGTGCCTCCCGTCCCTGCCCTATTGTCCCCATTTAATCGTAACTTATTTTCTGTATTCTTAACTCATGTTTCTACTTATACCTATTATTTTGGAAGCGATTGACAAATCAAATCAATAAACAAATAAAACCTGGTGTGCATTATTATACTACAATTAGGGGCAACTTTCAGCCAGCTTGGACAACGGCTGGGTTAAACCAGAGATTGTAGGAACCGTAGTCCAACTCAACAGGAAGGTGCCCGTGGGAACATCGGGTTCTATGCCTGAAGCAATAATTTAACGCATTTGACTGAAAAGGTCTGAAAGCTCCGATCTGCCCTGAAAGTCTGAACAAGTGAGACGTCCGACGGAGCAGCGGCAGTGACAAAAGCGTCGGAGGGTAGCGGCCTGCCGACCTGCCCTGCCTGCCTGCCTGGAGGATCTCCCAGGAGAAGAACCTCCTTTGCGAGAACTCATCTCCTTCCCAGGCCAAGATAATTATAGCTCCCCCCGCGCTGCAGTTCCCAACCCACGTCAAGCCGGAGAGCGGCAACGGGGCGCTCCCCTTCTATCGCGCGATCCGAGAAGCCAGGAAATTGACCGGCTGCTTAGCGAGGGAAGCCAGAGGCAAGCAGGGTCCTGTTCCGGAGATGTCCTGAAGCGGCTCCTCTAACCTTTCTTCCCTCGCCTCTCTGCGGGGCTAAAAGCGGTGGGAGGAAAGCTCTCTGGACAACCAGCGGCTTCTGCAGGCAGAAAAAGCCGGTTCCGATTGGGCGTTGAGAGGACCAAGGCGAGCGGAGACCGGGGGGGTGGGGGGTGGGAAGAAGGCGGAGAGGAAGAGAGTTGGGCTTGCATGCATGCAGCGATGAAATGTAAACACGGGCGGGGGAAAGAGCCGCCCCGGCCAGTAAGTTGATCGCCTCACGCCTCTCTTGCCTGGCGAAGGCTGTCTCGGCCGGGCTCCGCTCGCCCCGGGACCGGATGACTTCGCCCAAGGACCGTGCCCACCTCAGGGAAACGCGCCCTCTTCCTTTCCTTCCTCGGATGGCTTCAACGTTTGGGGCGAACGGCTTGCCCTAGCGATGGAAACCAACATGAAGAAGTTCACGGTGCGCAGATTTTTCTCGGTCTATCTCCGCAAGAAATCGCGCTCGAAGAGCTCCAGTCTCGGACGCTTTGAGGTAAACGCTGCCGGGGCTGAAGATGTGACTTCGCTGCGTGTGTGTGTGAGAGAGAGGGGGGGGGATCTGACAAATCCTCGAGGGGGCTTTACAAGTTCTAGCTCCCTTGCCTTCCCTTTTTTTTCCCTAAAGAAAGAAAAAAAATGCATTAGCTACTTGTTTCTTCAAGTAAATTACCTCAATTGGGGTTTTTTGGGGTTTTTTGTTTGTTTGTTTGGTCAAAGGGATTGTTAAAACCTCTCAAATAACACTTGAAGTGTTAAAATCTTCTCGATCGCTTCCGCCTGCCACGATTTTATCTCCGCAGCATCCTTGCAGGCTCCTCCGTGGCCCAAGGGCACCTACGGTGCCTCGTGGCTCAGCGAAGGTAGCAAGTAGCTCTGCTCTGGGATCCTTAGCCTTATTCCCCACGCGCAGCTGTTTCATCCTGCCTAGGTTCCTCTGTCCCTGAAGAAAAGTGGCGTTTGTAAGGGAGTTAGTTTAGGTAAGAAATGTTTCCTTTTGGTGACATGAAGGCTCCTGGGCGCTTTGTGGAAGTCTTTGAAACTGATGTCAGTGGGTGTTTTTTTTTAAACTTGGGGCATAGGATTCGTTTGATTGCCCTTGTCTTTACTACTAAAGCAAAAGAATAAATGGAAATATCTGGGGAAACAACTCCTAGGGTTATATACCAACTCGTTCACTTTTCTGTTTCGAATAAAAAGCATGGATAGTTTTGAATGTGGAAACATACTTTGGAAGCAGCCTGGTCAATGTGGGAAACAATTGCCTTCGCCTCTAAAAAGGCATTGACTTATGTTGTCGACACAATCTAATGACAGCCCTCATCTGGGTGATTTTGGATCCTGTGAGTTTTATGACAACCAGTACAAGTTGTATTGTGTTGATGATGATGAAATAGAATCCAATGCAAAACACTGCAAAGCTTTCACTTCAAAGAACCACCGTACAGGATGGCCATCAAAAGTCAGCTTACTCTAATCAGCCCTTCTGAGTACACAAAAAAGTTTCTGTCTGATAGCAAAATATTTTTCATTCCTGCTCTAAAGTGAGTTTAGCTAGTTCACAGCACTTGGACTTAGGTTCGTGTGTATAAGATTGTTGCACCTTAAACAGATTTCCTCTTCAGTTCTTGTTGCTCTAACTTTCAAGTATTGTACTGCAGTCCAGTATATTGTGTATAACTTTAAAGAGATATTCTTATTGTATTGCCACTTCCATGCTGATTGATAGATGCAGACAACCTTTGCAAATATCTATATTCAGCCTGTGAACCATTATTATTTCATCTCAAGATGGAATTGATCTTTAAAAAGGTTAACATTTGAAGGGAAAAATATGACAGTGTCAAGCAGGAACATTAAGTAAGCACATCTGTATGTAGGAAAGTTGGGAGGATTAAGATGGTTCTCTTTTCTGTTCTTTCATTAATGATATGTTAATTAGTTCAAATTTATGTTCAGTTGTCCCTTTTCCCAGCATTTTTATATCATCAGTGTTGATCCAACAGGGTCAGAATATTCTTCAAAAGTATTAAAATTATTTTAAATGAAGGGGAATTACGAAGTTAAGGGTTTTTTAAAAAAACAATTTTTGGATGGTATCCAACTGATTTAAATAATTTCAATAGAAGTGTTATGCGTATCTCTTTCTAGTTGTTGATGTTAGCAGTAGATCTGTGGCTAATAATACTTTCTCTTTTTTGATTAGAGGAATGTGAAAGCACTTTGCCAAGTGTCAAGGTTTAAACCCATTTCATGTGAGGTTTCACCAGTTGATCCTTTTTATTAAGAAGGCCTACTTATATTTTCTCCAATGTAGTATTCTCCTGATGTGTGGAGGATAACCAGGGGTGGGTTTCTACCGGTTCTGTCCACCTCTGTAGAATCGGTAGCTCTGAAAAGCAGCAGACATAGAACCGGTTCTATGTCTGCTGATGTTTTTGCCCACACGCCCACCTGGGTTCTTACCTGATCTTTATTTCCTGATTTTTCAACTTTAGCTGCCAAACCACAGCTACAGTTAAAAAAACAAGAAATGAGGGCTGTTTCAAAGGCTGCTTCTCGGTGGCAGTGTGCTAATGACGATTAACAGGCATGCAGTTCACAGCAGGCAGGGAAGCTCGTAAATCCCGAACCAGTAGTTAACTCTGTCGTATCCCACCCCTGAGTATAACTGCCATAATTTCCCAAAATTACATTGACTGGGTTGTAGGATTATGATTCAACATATCTAGAAGATACCTGATCGGGAAAGATGAATATATTTTAGGTAGGCAGCAAGCTAAATATCAACTAATATTGTAGTGAGAAAGCTGTAGTGTACGAAAGATATTTGCAGGTAATTCAAAGAGCTCTTTCTATTCTACAATGCGGCTTAGATACACATTCTTATAATACCAATTGGCTATAAGTATCCACTGATTTTCATAGTTTGGACATAATTTGCTTGCAGGTTTTCACATTAGGTTGTCTCTAGTTCCATATTTATTCCTATAGAAATCCGGAATATGTAAAATCAAATAGGGTTAGCAATGCAAGCCTGTGCAAGTCTCTTGGAAAATAAATCCAGTCTTTCAGTGGTGTATTTATTCAAGCTTCCTGAACATTGTTTTTCCAAGTTTCCCTAGAATGGTGCCCAAAGTCATAGTTTAAGCCAGACCACTAAGATAAAAGAAAATGGCACTGTTTTCTCCACTAAAATCCTTCCGTTTTAATTATCTTTCAGCTTGGCCTGAATAGAAAGTAAGATTTATTTTCTTTCAGTGAGATTCACAGTTGTATAAAGAAAAGGGAGGAGTGTATATATACATGCTGTTGTTTGTACTATAGGGAAACACATTCAGCACAATTTATAAATCCTTTATTCTTGCTGAAGGATAAAGACAGGACTATGGGAATGCTATGACCATTTACTCTCCAATAAGAAAGTAACTTAATAAATGATTCTATCAGAAGAGCTCAAAAGCTAAATAAACTATCAAATTATTCATTAGTGTTTCAAAGGCCTATATCCTGTAAATTTGCCCAGAAATTATCAGCAAAAAGTTTTTTCCTAGAAGGATACATTTAATAAAGGACCAAGGCCATGGGGGTGATACAGCAACCTGAACAGATAAAAAATAACTAGGCCATGATCAACCCAGGAATTATCTGGAGAAAGTCATTTCTATTCCACAAAGATGTTGGCGCAGCCATTTTGAAAAGGTCAAAAGCAATATAAAACATGACTCGGTGAAATGTTGGCTGGCTGTTTAAGAACAATTCTACCAGAGGGATAAAATAAGAGTCTTCTATATCATACCATTGCCCAAGACTGATAATGTTACTGGAATTTGCTTTGCCAGATGAACACCCTGCAACAATTATTTATTTATATATACATACACATACAGTACACACTTTATCTGATGAGTTTTATTTGGATGGGGCAAGAAGACATCAGATATCTATCTTGAATTTGGTTTCATGTGTATTATAAAGACATTGACCTGCCATGAAGTAAGTATAACTTCTTTTGTGGGACAGACAGAAGTTAATTTACATATGTATTGAAGAGGTGTTGTTGCCATTAAGCAACTCAAGATAGAATTACAAGAACCATCTGATATGCATAAAACCTAAACTCTTTCACAAAATCAAAGCAGTATTCCTATAGAAATCTGGAATATGTGAAATCAAAATAGGATTAGCAATGCAAGCCTGTGCATTTTGCCAGTTAATATGTAACATATTTAATATAAATATTGATATGTAGCCAAATGTATTCAGATTGATATGCAGTTGAATCTTATTCAGATTTATAAAACACAAGGTGCTATAATCCAGTGGGGGATACTATATCATCAAAAGGAATACTGTATAAGTATCTAATTAAACAAGCATCTAATTAAACTGCTTGCAAGTATTATACCAATAAACGCATCCAGTTATCAGCCACATGTTGCATCTTGTTGTGACATATCCTACCTCATATCCTATTGAGTTTTGGATGTCAACCAACCAAATATGAACAGAAGCAACCTATGTTACCCATTTACGTCATAACTTTGATAATCCCTTAATTCATGGGGCAGCTGCATGAATAGGATTACTGACACATACTGAAAAAGAGTAAGAAAAATAGGAGTATTTAGAAACTCTAATCTTTTAAACAGAGGTAGTAAGTTTGAAAATGGAAAGAAGGATGGGATATACTTAGTGAAATAATGCTAGCACTGCATTTCAAGCAAAGGGTTTTTTTTTAAAGAAAACATACAATGCTGCCAGATAATAATCAAATCCACACACTAATATGGAAACCAGGAAATATTTTTAAAAAAAATTAATAATGTTATCTACTTGTTTTAGCATCAAACCTGTTCATTGGAGTGTAATAAAACATCAATTTTGCTATAACTTTTCCCCCCCATTTCCTTTATGGCCAATAAGACAATTACACCGCTGATTATTTATAATCTGTTTAACGCTGATTTGAGAAAAATAATTAACTACTCTTAAAAGGTTCTTTGTTGGCAACCCCCCCATCCCACATTTTATCTCACAACCAATGTAGGATTAATGCAACATATGAAGTAAACTTCAAGAATTAAAATTCAAATTAATGTATTGTTCAATTAATCACAAATGAAAGCAAATATATGTGTCCCAGGATAATGTTGCAGGATCCAATCTGAGTCGGTTACTAGGACAAGAGCTTTATCTTCTAAGCTTTTGAATTTGTGCTGGAATTTGTCCCATCCTTAGAGAATTTTTCAATCTCCAAAATATATATTAAACTTATTTTTAATCTGGAAGAGAATTCATACTAAACAGAGATAACAGAATTTTGTTTGCAACGAACCTCTGTTTTGTCCACCTGTTTCTCCTTTCTCACTGCATTCAAGAGAAAACATTTCACTACTCAAGATTTTTTTTTTTTAATTTCCTTGAAGAATTATCATTTGTATTAAAGAGGAAGAATTCATGAGTGGCTTAGGGTCTGTCCGTTTAGAACTCAAAATGAGCAAGGCTAATGTTAATTAATCATGTTTTGCTTTTACATAGGAACAATCCATGTTGCATTATGAACTTGAGTCATTTGGTATATATTTACAATTGCTTTCAGTTTGAGACAGAATGTTTGTTTTGCAAGGAGTACAATAGATAAGATGCAAGAGATATCCTGGTTACTTTTTGTATAAAACTGATTGAATAATTTGCCCAATAAAATTAGACCAAAGAATTGAAAATAAATGTGGGTCTTATAGCTATGAACTTGTAGAATAATTTTTTAAAACTGCTATATATTTCCTAAGTATGTTGGATTGTGTCATCAAAGTTCTATGGTGCTAATGAAAACCAGAGAAGTCTTGTTTCAGACTTAGCCTTGTTGATATCTTAGATTAGGCTGTAATCTAAACTCCTCATCTCATGCAATATTAACATACAACACTGGCAGACCATATTTCTATATGTTTAGAGCAGAGCTGTGATTTGAATGGATGTAATTATTGCAGAACCCTAACCAGATTCTGGTCAGTTCCAAGGTTTCTGGCATAGATTGCAATCTAGACAGGATTTCAAATTCTCCAAGGCACTCTGGCTATTCTCAGAAGTTAAAAAGATCTGTTTTGGGCTTTTGCAGTGGGAGGTGACTCTTAAAAAATCTATTTCAATCAAGCTAAGGGATGGGAAGACTGCTTCTCTTTTTCAAAAGTGCCTGACATATTGCTGGTGCTTAGAAAAAGGTTAGAAAACTTAGTGACAGTGCAAATCAATGTCTCTCTTTCAATGCTAGCAAAATAAGTAGGTTAAAATGTGGTTTACCTGGGGTTTTCCAATCTAGTAGCTATATTCTTGTGAACGTAAAAAGTAGTAGCCAAATTAAATTAACAAATAGCTAAGGTATTATCATTTTCTTTTTGCATAAGATAAGTGGTTGAGAAGAGTACAAAGGTCATAATACATGTGTTGAATTTGATATAGCTCCATTGTACTGTTAAAAATTTAATTAAATTAAAATTAAATAATGATTATATAATTTTTTTCTATGTGTTAGATAAAAAGTGCCCTACAAGCTGTTGAAAAGTATGTTATTAAAATAGTGCAGCATTATTACAATGCTATATACTATGATAGTAACGATAATGACATGTGGTATCATACTGCATTTGGGATGGCTTTGCTTTTGGGCCCAGTGGAGGACAATATTTAATTCTTTTTTTTTTACACAAAAAGGCATGCCTGGGCTTGTTTAACAAATAGAGACAGAGATCAGATGACTCACAAGTGCCTGTGTATGCCAGAAATTAACCATTAGCTGGAGAAAGTAGTTCAGTACTCTGTCTCTTCAAATAAGTAGAGGTGGCAGGCAGGCAGAATGGATTCAGGGGAAGAATAAGTTTATCGCCTGTGTCTGCATGGATGGGTATATGTTTATGACAGTTCTGGGTTTCTGATATTCATCTTTCTCCCGTGGTAAGATGAGATAGATAGGAGCCAACTTGACATAATTAGGAAGGTCAATAGAATTACTGGGAGCAGTAAGTATGTTTTTATGATTTGTATTATGTGTTTTTTATTCGCTGTACACCGCCCCGAGTCCTTCGGGAGAGGGGCGGTATA
>JANHFN010003616.1:714272-726302 GCA_032468175.1 Toxicocalamus goodenoughensis
TAATAATAATAATAATAATAATAATAATAATAATAATAATAATAATAATAATAATAATAATAATAATAATAATATACCACCATACAATATTCATCCCTCTAGAGGGGTGCCATGTAGTGGTGGGCTTCAAAAAAATTTACCACCATTTCTGGCCATGGCTTGGTGGGTGTGGTGTGGCTTGGTGGGCATGGCAAGGGAAGGATACTGCAAAATCCCCATTCCCTCACCACTCCAGGGGAAGGATACTGTAAAAACTCCATTCCCTCCCCACCCCACTAATCTTCTTTCCAGCTCCATTCTCCTATGCAGGGAAACTAAAGAAGACCCAGCTAATCAGCTGGGACTCGGGAGGCAGAGAATAGTTTGTGCAGGGGGGGGGGCAGTCAGAGGTGGCATTTGACGTTTTCTGAACTACTCATAATTTCCGCTACTGGTTCTACAGAACTGGTCAGAACTAGCTGAATACCACCTCTGGTGCCATGGGATTATTTTTTGAGGAAAAGAAACCCCATGTATTCCTTGATTATAATACTTACCTTGTAAGTATTTTGAGTACTCTATACTAAGTTCCACTGAATAGTTAGATTTATTCCAAACACATATAGGAATAAAACCAGCCCAGCCCTGTGAACTGGAGAGGAAGAAACCAAAAGTATTTGTGAAGACCAGTTATGTTGACACTCTTTTTCTACTATCATTCTTTCCTCTGCACTGATTTTTCCCTCTCTCATTGGTTTCAGCAGAAGAAAATCACATTAGATTTACAAAAAGGATTACTTTTCTCTTGTTTCAAGGCTGAGTCCAGGAAGTAGAGAGGGGCTTGAATTAGACAATTACAAACTTTCTGCTCCCATACATATTCTGTTTTTGCTCCCCTGTTACAGCTTTAATGGAATTTTATCTCCTTTTCTTCACTGGCTCTCCCTGAGGAAAAAGAAGCCTCTGGAATCCAGAATTATTGTCTCTTTAAAGTACAGCAAAATTGATTTTATTCTGAAAAAACCTTCTGTCTAAATGCCCCTCATCCACCTGACAGCTATTCAGCAGACATATTTAAGTCTACAATTTTAACATCTTATTATCCTGCTGAGGCAAATCATACCTATTTAACTAAAGCCATTAAAGCTACAGAATCTCTCTCAGGAGAAAAAAATGTGCCAATCTTAGTTGGAACATGCCTTGCACTAACTAACATGGTGCTTCTAGATTGCAAGGGTTAATTGCTTGTGAGATGTAATCTGGGCCAAATTGTATCTAACTAACATCACCATGTTAGTCAGTTAGATACAATTTGCCCCAGATCGCATTTCACAAGCAATTAATCCTTACAATGTAGAAGCACCTATGACCTGACTTTCAAAATTAATACTCTGATCCTTAGGAAATCATGGCCCAGAAAGAGAAGCCTGCTAAATATTTTGCATTATTCTGTAAAGTAGTTGAATGAAAACCACTCCATTTCTGCTGCTAAACAGGCTTTCGAGTAAGTTACTAACATCTGCATTTTCAGTAAACAATTATACAACTTCATCTAAAGTGTTTATGGAAGTAGAAAACTCCTAACAATTACCACTGTAACTCAGTGTCACTTATCCATCACCTTCCTTAGCTGGCTGGTGATGTTACACAGCAAGTTTACCAAAGAACCCGTATACGTTATAACTGATCTTATTATTTATTAAATTTATATGTCTCCCATTTCCCCAATAAAGCAATTATTATTGTTCCCATGTAAAAATGAGACTATTATAGATATATAATCAGAATATATACAGTATGTTTAACACCTGATTGAGACAGCCAATCCAGGAAGAAGTTGTGATCACAGGATTGCAGGGTTTCATCAAAATTATGAAAGCAACATTTCACTGAAAGTTTTGCCCTTTTGTACTTGTGTGACATGTCTCAAAACACTACAACTGGAGTGAAGGTGACAAAACAACAGTGTTATTGTCACTCGCCACTCTCACCCTCATGATGCCTCTAATTCTGGTTGATGATATTGTTGTGGTAGAGGAGAATTAACAGTCACATTCAACCTGTTCTTTTCTCCAAAATGACAAAACCAGATCTGAATTCTAATGGAAAAGGATATTTCAACAACCAATAACCAGAACATGAGTTATTCCAGAACCATCTAAATGATCTAGATTTAGGTTACATTTCTAGCAGTCTACATAGTTTCTTTCAAAGTGGATAGCAGTCTCTCAAAAAAGAACGGACATCGTTCCAATCATTTATAATTGCCTTTGAAATAACAGGCAGCAAAAAGCTTTCCAATTGTTTCTTATTTCTGTTGAAGAAAAGACAAACTTGGATACATGCTGTTAGGTGCTTATAATAGCACTTGTATTATGACAAATGCAGGGACACGTTTATGTGCTCCGTTTTCAGGTCTTCAACTAATATGTTTCAGTCTCTGGCAGTTTCTGAAGTGGTTCCTTCTTGGTTGTGACTGTAGCATGAAGAGATTCCAGCCTGTAGAATCTCATGCTTTCATTCCTAATCATGAAAAGGACAAGGTAGACTTCCCCCAGACCTCAAGGAGAAAAAGGAAATTAAAGCTAGCTGCAGGATTTCCCAAACCCATATTCAAATTCATAGATAGGTACACTGCTGTTTGCTGGGATATTGCTATTTTATACATAGTATTTAGGAAATAGTTAAAGAAGGGTACTTAATAAGGTGAATATTGCATATGCAAATCCATTCAAATTTGGCTCAAGACACTAATAAGTTATCTGGGATCATGTGACATAATCTAATAACTACAGCATGGCAAACTATTATGAAATATAGTTAGTCAATATTGTGATACATCTTCTTGTCATTTTGTAAAATTAGCTTGAACCCAGAAGATGCTCCCTAATTATATTTCTGTTCCTCTTCGCAAGAAAATAAAATTCATCTCCTCTGCATGAGTTTTTGACTTTTCTTTTCTACTAACTGTTTGGAAAGTACAATGTTTTTAGCAAGACTGTATCCAGGAAATGATGTTCCATGAGTCATCTTGTCCAATAACATTAGATCAGAAAGCACACTCAAATGTATTTAGAAGTGACCTCCAGCTGATACCTTTTGATATGATTTAATGTTGTTAATGTTAATGTTAAGGACAACAATGTTGTCCTTTGTTTCCCCAGGCAATGAGAATTCCAGAAACCATGTGTTCATTATTTCTTTCAGATGAAGGAGTATGGGAGAGTTAATATTTATTTTATTTATTGTTATAAAGACATAACCATATCAAATAGTTTACTCCAATTAAATTGCAACCCATGAAATCTTTGTCTCTGTAACTCTTTTTTCATCTGTATTTAAAATGCAAAGTGGATATCTCATTTTAAAAGCTGTTCTTAACTCATTTTAGACTATCAACTTAACAAAGGGTGGGAAAGATTACTGTTCCAATAGTTGCTGTAAGGCGCATATGTGTAGCAAGAAATAATGTTCTGTACATATGTATTGTACATATTTACAAAAAGCAGGAAGGAATGATTTTAGGAGGAAACTGTTCAAGTAAGGACAACTTTGTTCTTCTGACTGGAGCATCAAGTGGCTTGTCTCCAGTCTGTCCAGCAATAGGATCTAATATTAATCCTGCAGAAATTCTGGCTGTATGCAAAACACATATCTTCTTTTGCTCATGATGTTTCATTAAGTGGCAAGCCTCTATGGACTCTTAAATCAGACTCTTAAATCTGATTTTTTTTCCCCCCTGTAGTCCGAGATCGTGTACGATCAAAAATGGAAAGAGACATTTTGGCTGAAGTGAATCATCCTTTTATTGTAAAACTTCATTATGGTAAGTTTTCTCTAATATAGAATTCATATACATCTATGGGCATTTTCAACTGGATATATCATGCTGTACTGTTCAGAACCATAAACCATTAATCATTCAACCAGGCATTATGTTTTGTCACCTATGATGGACAGCTTAATTTTATAAGTAAAGCATCCTATTATGGTTTGTTCAAAAACCCATAGTTAAAATAAAGAGCCAGAGACAGTTTGATGTAATAGTATCAAACTAGAAACTGGCAGATCTTGAGTTTTAGTTTCCTCAGGGCCAAAGTCAGCTGGACAATCTTGGACAGGTACTCCTTGACTTACAACCACAACTGACTCCAAAATTTCCATTGCTAAGCAAAACTGTTGTTCATTAAGGTGGGCCCCATTTTACAACTTTTTTTGCCACAGTTGTTAAGTGAATGACCGCAGTTATTAAGCGAGTCTGGGATTCCCCCATTAACTTTGCTTGTCAGAAACCAGCTGGGAAGGTTATAAATGGCAATCACATGACCCCAGGGTTCTGCAACTGTCATTAATACATGCCAGTTGCCAAAGTGAGTTTTGATCATGTGGCCATGGGGATGCTGCAATGGTTGTAAATGTGAAAAACAGTTATAAGTCACTTTTTTCAGTGCTGTTGTAACTTCAAACAGTCACAAAACAAATGGTTGTTACGTTGAGGATTACCTGTATCATGTTTTCTTCGCCTAGGACCATGTTGGCAAACCTATGCCACACATGCTGGAAGTGGCACGCAGAGCCATTTCTCCCAGCATGCGAGAGGTCGCCCACTGCACATCTGCGCGTGCTGCCACCCGACAGCTGATTGTTGGGTATCTGGTGCGCATGAGCAGGGGCAGAGGGGGGTGCACGGGAGATGCAGGCATGCACTGCATGTGAGCAGATTATGCATGCATGTGCAGACATGCTGCATGTGAGGAGAGAAAGCGCATGCATGCGCATATGCACTGCACAAGAGGAGGGAGTCATACATGCATGCACAAAGATGCATGGCACTCAAGGGAATTGCATGTGCAGATGCATGGCTCATGAGGAGGGAGTCGCATGTACATGCACAGACACACGGTGCACAAGGGGGAATCGTGCGCATGCAGGGATTTGCGGCACACGAGGGGAATCACGTGCACATGCACAGGGGGCGTGGGGAGCAGGATGCATTGCCTTCTGAGCGCATGCAAGCGAGCATGCACGCAATTATCGGCACAGGAGCCGAAAAAGGTTAGCCACCACTGGCCTAGGAAGAAGTCCGTGGCAAAACACTTTTGCAAAACTTGCCAAGAAAACTTGTCCATGCAGTGTCTGAAAATCTCCATTGAACAAAAAAATATGTCTGAACCCATCTTATTAGAATTATGCATAATAATGATGAACTCATTAGGCACATCTAAACTCACTCAATTACAATCTGTGTGGAACAGGGGTGTCAAACTCGCCTTGTCACAGCAGCGTCACGTGACGAATCAGGAGTATTATTATTGTTAAAAACTCAGCATTTTCTTCATTGCAGCATTTCAAACAGAAGGAAAACTGTATCTCATACTAGATTTCCTGCGAGGAGGGGACCTTTTTACCAGACTTTCTAAAGAGGTAAGTCCAATAAAGTAAATGTTAATGTTTGAAAACAAAGCAAAATAATAAATTGTTGTCTTTGTGTTCCTTTATAGAATAATCCATCTTTAGGGTTTCTCCTTTGTATATGATCTGCAAATTTGGCAGTTCATTTTCGTATAATTCATTTAATAATATTTATTTAATATTTACTAATTATTTAATTCAAATAAGCCTTTTTTAGTGCAGTTCATTATATCACATAGTTTTTTGAGTTGCGTGCACACTATGTGGAAAAATACCAAGGTAAAGAAAACTGGTTTAATCAAATCTTTATAAATGAACCAAGCCTATTTTTTGTGTTTTATAAACTGGGATCAAGTCATATGTGATCTTTCAGAAATAAGACCAGTGTTTCTTTGACCTAGCTATCAACTGATATTACCAGCAACCACTTGCAGAAACTAATTGGTCTACAATCTCTATTTTGAGACTGGATTTAAAAGTCGTGGCTGTGAACCTGAATTTGGGATTTCTTTCTTTCCCATTTCCTATTTTCAGTACCATCTAATCCAGGGCTCAGCAACCTGCAGCTGGACAGTTGCCTGTATCCCCCGAACTCCTTTTTGTGCTTGCCAGAATTCCCCGTTGATTCCATTGCCAAATTTTAGCAGCAGTAACAATCCTGCTGAAAATCGTTTCTAGTATTTTGAGGCAGGAAATAAAGAGATTCAAATGGAAGCTTTGAAATTGATTTAACATGATTATAAAAACAAAGCAAAAACCCACCCACTCCTCAGAATCAGGAAAATTCCTGGAAGATCCCAGCTCTGCTAATATACACTCACATCTTCCCATTTTGCATTGTTGGTCCCACCCACCCAATCCAAACCCTCACCCACACATATCTCCCACAACCAAAATTTGGCAATTCCTATTATAATCTGAAGCAATACAGGACTTTCTGGCATTTTGATCAGCACTATAAAAGCTATTATCCAATTATGGATTTTGAAATAATCTATGCAAGATGGAGTGGTCTTGAATTCTGCTTTCCTTTCTTCCTGCCCAGGTGTTTTGAACAATAGGCGACAATTCATCTTCTTGATCATTCTAAAAGCAGAAGTTCCCAAGAGATAAGGACCATCCAAAAGTATTAAAAGTAGCAAGTAAATACTGTAGCAGGCTAAGATGATAAGGAAATGACTGCTGGGTCAAATTTTGCTTATGCCATCCACAATACATTCCCACTCTTCTATTTTTTATCAGCCCTGGGGGTGACATGCTATAAAGACTCAGAAAAACTTGGCCAGCCATCTCAGAATATTAATAGGGATTAAAGCACCATCTGAAGAATAATAGAACAGCTGGGAAGAGGAGGAGGAAGGCCTTCTGCTAACCATTTGTTGGCAACAGAGATGGCATTCACTTGATTTCTTGGAACTGGCCAGCCATCAATCTTAACCATGTACTTCTTCTAGCATCCAAACATGTTTTCTCTTGAAATATACCTTGCCATGTGCCACAGACAAAAAAATGCCCTTGCTTCTCTTCTCCCTTTTCTCCTCCTGCTCCTTTTTATGTCATCATCTGTAGGGCTTTGGAAAGTATTCAAAAGAGACACCTTTCAACATGCAGAATCACCTCTTGTTGCCTTGCTCAAATATCCATGTCATTTGCAAAGGTGATAGGGCTGCTGCAGAACCTGTTTCCAACTCTCTCTCTCTCTCTTCCAGTGTTCATGCAAAGTAGTATCCTTACATGCACATGCATGGAGTCAGAGACTACAGGAGCTTCTGGATGGCTGAGTGAACCTTGAAAACAATGTATGTCTTTTTAACAGTTCAGAAAGTAGTGCCTTACATATTCCCACATTGCAAAGAGGCTTTTGAATGCAATGTACAAGGGAATATAAATAACTGAACACCCAAAATTTACTGATGATGATACCAATCTAATATTTTAGATTTAGCTCTGGCTTGTGTTAGGAAAACATGATTTGTTCCAAAAAGCAGAAATTATTCTTTTTTGAAATATAAAGTTCTAAATGCAATTCTATATATGTCTAGTCAAAAATAAATCCTGCAGAATTCAGTTGGGCTTTATTTTTAGGAATATTATATTTGTGTTTTAGACTTGGTATTCATTCTAACTCCTGCTACTTCCCTTTCTGTCTGTTTACTATGTTTTAGCTATTTGGTGGCTATTTTTGTATCTTAATTTCTACCGGTAGTCCCCAAGTTACAACTACAATGAGGGCCAGAACTTCTGTTGATTAAGTGAGGTTAAGTGAGTGTCAGTCAATTTTTACAACATTTTTATCACAGTTGTTGAGTGAATTACCATGATCATTAAGCGAATTTGCGGTCATTAGGTGATTCTGGCTCCTCCCATTGATTTTGCTTGTTGAAAACCAGCTGGGAATGTCACAAATGGTGATCGCGTGACCCTGGGGCACTGCAGCTGTCATAAATACATGCCAGTTGCCAAGCATTTTAATTTTGATCACATGACCTTGGGGATTCTGCAGGACTTTGTAAATGTGAGGACCAAGTTACTTTTTTCAGCACCATTGCAATTTGAAACAGTCTCTAAATGAATGTTCGTAAATTGTACCTGCAATTTAGTATACACAGATAAGTCATATCTGACCTTCCTTTCTGTCCAACCTTCCTTTTTCTACGGATTTCATAGCCTTCTTTCTGTTCCTTCTAAATCCTGTCTTGTGAGATTATTTCGTGCGAAAGAGGTTCAGTTTTCCCATGTATTGAGACGTGATGTTTCATTGTATGCCACATGCTAGGCTACTATAGCACTCTGGATGAAGTAGTTGTTCGCTTGAACTTTCAGCCACTGGTGGTTGATAACCACTCAATCTGCTTCTAGTGACTTTTTCATTATCCTGGGAGGTGAGGGGAGAGATGTAAACCAGTATATGTTAGGTTAAATATTTCAAGACTGTCATTATTCACTTATCATTGTATTACCACAGCTATTATTACTGTTAATAATAACAATATAGTCACCTTTTTCTTACCTTTGTTGCTCTTCAGAGCTTTCAGTCTGTAAACCACAGTGATTACTCAGCTCTTATTTCTTTCTAAGCAGCCATGCCAATATCAAATGGGTATTGTCAATACCTTTGAGCAGACAGACTTTAAAAGTCTCTTCCTGGGTGCCTTTTCTTTGACCACAGTAGAACTGCCTGCTGTTTTTCTTCCTGTGGCTTTCAACCTCCTGGGCAACAGAGATCATCAAATAATAAGACACAGTCATCCTGTAGTTATTCCTTAAATGCACCTTATCAACTTCAGTTTTCTTTAAAAAAAAAAACAAGCAAAGGATTCATAAAATGCATGATGAAACCTAAATAGAATATTCTTTTCACTTGGTCCCTGCTGGCTGCTTCCTATATACTGTATATTTAGGAATCGTTCTTTGAGGGAAGGGAAAACCAGCCAAGATCCTTTTTGTTTTAACCTACAGATTAATCACAGATAATTGGAATTCTGGAAATAAACCACTATGAAAGTTTTAATCTCAGAATAATGGTTTTATAAAGAGAACAACATTGGAGAGGGCAAACAGCATGTTTATTTTGAAAGGAAATGATGATTTCATCATGGTGTCTTGAACTTTTTTCTGCTTTTTATCCATACTTAAACAACTTCCCCTGTAATTTTTTCAAAAATTGAAAAGATAGCAAAAGCAATCTTATGAAGGGTTAAGCAAATTGATTTATTTTATGAGGCATTTTGTCAGTCGTGTTGTAAAAAAAAAGCTTGGAGGCTTGGAGAAAACAGAAAACAGAATCAAATCTATTTGGCTTTTGTTTTCTCAAACTTTAAATCTATTCCTGTATATTAACAATACTGAGTAAGCTTTAAAAGGGGCATAATGCAGTCAGTTATATGAGAATTGGCATTTTTACTTTTGTGTATGAAACATGGTGCAATACCCAATTGTGCTACATAGGACAAAATCCTCTTTAAATGTCTGTGGAGATTCTCAGTCACAGTTGTCCCAAAGATGCTTTTTGAAGAGGCAACTGGACTTTCTTGTGAACAATGACTGGTAGAAGCTGTCCGCAGTTTCAGGCAGAAATTTGTCCAGCTTTATCTGTAGGTGCAAAATCCATTTTATTGCATATTGCTATGGACCCTCCACCTAATGTAATTCCTTCTAATTCTAAATTCCTTCTGCTCTGTTTGTTGAAGTTGTGGCTTGTCATAGTTCCTTTAAAAAAACCCCGATAAGGTTAATCTAAAGTTAGCCTTGATCCTAAGTTGTGACCATTCTAAATGACATTGACTTTCCTGATTCGCTTTAAATATGACTGAATCTACTCCATACAAATAAACTTTCTCCTGTATATGATGCACTCTTTGCTATTTTTTTTTTCATTTCCAGGTAATGTTTACAGAAGAAGATGTTAAGTTCTATTTAGCTGAGCTGGCCTTGGCTTTAGATCATCTTCATGGTCTGGGTATTATATACAGAGATTTGAAACCGGAAAAGTAAGTTAATATGGAAACACATTAATTGAAATGAAGTTACTTTGTTGTAGTCACAAAATGTACATTAAATTATGCAAGATCTAATAATCATTCTACCTCCTAAATTGTCTGATCCAAAATGAGAAGGCAGAATTCCTCCAAACAAACAAACAAAAAGTGCCACACCCACTCTGATGATTGACATCTCCAGCATCAGGAAAGATAATTCTCTCTACTGCAAAGATTGTATTTTTAGTGTATTAAGAATAAAAGAGAAAGAACATGCAAGTATTTATGAATGATTGGTAGGCTTGTAACATACATAATATGTCAGGTAAGATGTTCCGCATACTGTCAAGAAAATAAATATATTGCATCATCTGGTCAAGAGTAAGATAGATGATGAGAGAGAGATTATTGAAGCCCCTGGAAGTTCAACTAGGATATTTGTTTGAAGAGTCTTAATGTTCAATATATCTCATGTAGAGGGGATTATTTCAGGGGCAAATTCTGAAAATGCATTTTTTTTAAAAAAAAGTTGCCTGTAAAAACATGAGCATATTATGAATTGTTTTGAGGCATACTGATCTTAAAAAATGCCTTCCAATAAAAGTTAATGTCATTCTCATTGTGCCCTGAGAGATAAATATCTGCCTCTACCTAGAATCAAACTCACAGCCTCCTTATTGTGAGGCAAAAGCACCACCTATAGTCCACTGCACCACTCTAGAAAGAAAGGTCATTGTGTTCTTCCCATATTTGGCATAGGCCATACTTTTGCCTGTTCCTTGCCATGCTGACCAATTTCCAGTAATTACTTTTCAGATTATGCTACTTTTCCATTGCCTGAGCATCGTTTAAATTACCAGTGACAACATCACTGCCTATTTTAGGAAAAAATAGAAGGGTTGATAAGCCTTAGAAAGAAAGAAAAACAATGTAGATTCACTGTCTCTTTCAGGAGGATCAATTGCTGTTGGTGTTCTTTGAATCAAAAGATCGCAGAACTGGATTGTTTTCTTAAATATAGTGTCATTGAGAAACAAGTGGTGCAACTGATATACAATCATTATTCAAGGAAGCAAGATTTGTCAAAAGGCAACACATTAAGGATCCAGAGGGGCGGGGGGGTTGCGGTCATTATAAAGGAGAGTCTGGAGCCTAAGGAGACCACTGTGCCTCAGATAGCTGGATGTGAATCCCTGTGTGTGAGATGGGGCCATGGCAAGCAGTTGGGTCTGTTTGTTACGTACCTGGCTCCCTGTTGCGTATCTACGACCCTGCCTGAGCTGCTTGAGGTGCTGGCCGGGTTGGCGGTTGAGGTTCCCCGGCTGATGGTTATGGGGGACTTCAATCTGCCTTCTGCCGGCGAGGCATCAGGGGCAGCTCGGGAGTTCATGGCTTCCATGACGGTCATGGACCTGACTCAGTTAATTCATGGCCCCACGCACACAGGTGGGCACACCCTAGATCTAGTTTTTGTCTCAGGCCAGTGGTTAGATGATCTGAAATTAAAGGGTACTACCATCAATCCCTTGTCATGGTCAGATCATTATCTCCTTCAGCTCGATTTCTCTACCGCAACACCTTGCCACAGGGAGGCGGGACCGACGAGGTGGTTCCGCCCCAGGCGCCTGATGGACCCGGATAGGTTCCAGACGGAGCTTGGGCCATTCCCAGATTCTCTGAACCATGCCTCGGCTGAAGACCTAGCGGCCGCCTGGGATCGGGCGTCCGCTGGGGCTTTGGATCGAGTCGTGCCTTTACGGCCTCTCCCCCGATGCCGAAACAACCCAGCCCCTTGGTTTACCGAGGGGCTGAGGGAGATGAAGCGCCGGAAGAGATGCCTAGAGAAAGGTTGGAGGGACAGCCGCACCGAATCAGACCGAACTCAGGTAAGGTCATTTATTAGAACCTACCTAGAGGCGATAAAGACGGAGAAACGGAATCATCTCTCCGTCCTTATTGCGTCGGCAGATAACCGCCCGGCCGCCCTGTTTAGAGTGACCCGCTCCCTCCTGCAGGGGGGAGCGAGGGAGGATCCTTTACAGGGGAGAGCCGAGGAATTTGGATGTTATCTGCTCGATAAAATCGATCGGATTCGGAGTGGCCTGACGTCCAACTGGGAGAGTCTGCCCGGGGGGATGGGAGCAGGTCTTGGGGATATCAT
>JANHFN010003616.1:751507-766877 GCA_032468175.1 Toxicocalamus goodenoughensis
ATGTTTTGAACTTTCTTAAGGCAGCAGGAGCTATAAAGCTCTTCCAAAGAGGGGAGAGGGCAACCAATGATCTTCTGTTAACTCTCTGGAGTGCTGTTCTATCTGCCACTATATATTTCAGAGATATTTTTCAGATTATTTGCATGACTTCAATATGCTCAGTATATGCTTCTTTTTCTATTAATCTCTAGCAATCAAAATTAATTTGTCATATTATGTCATGTTTTTGAAAATCCCATGCATTTCATGTTAACTTTGACATAAAGTCCAGTATCAGAAGAGAAAAAAGCCATGGTCATAGCCATATGGCTTTTGGATCCAACCACAGGAAGTCCATCATATTTATCTTGGATTTTTAAAGCTTTTCTTTTCCAATGGCAAAATTGTTGCCATTTCATTTACCCCCAGATAGTTATGCAAGTGTGAAAAATTCTAGGGGAGATCAGATCATTTTAAATGACACATATTTTCAGGGTATTTTAACAAGTAACAAATGAACATAATCCAACTTTGGCTTTATTCTTTGATCCAATTCAGTTTTGATTTTAACTAGATTATACAGTAATGATATTTATGTTGATTTGTGAAGAACATCAATACAAATTTATTTGTATTGTGCAGTGGTTTCTTGTGCAATGGGCAGCCATATACAATTGATAAAAAAACAAAATCTAATTTAAAGGCTCATGAAATATTTAGATTTGACGATCTAAAAGCACAGTTGGCTGTCCAACATTGTGCTTTAAAGCTCTGTTGAAAGCATTAGAGAGATATGCTGAGAACTGTTCTGATAATTTTATGTTCCTTTCCTAAATATTTGTTTACTTCTGTTGGCTCACTAAAAGAAGCCAGCCAGACCGATGTTTACAATAGAAGCAATGGATGTTCTGAGAGCTTTATTTTTGCTGTTTTAATTTTTTTTTAAAAAAAAGCAAAATACAAAATATTACACTGCATAATCTTACATTGCATAATTGCAGGAAGGTAAAGAAATAGTCAATATTAAAATTAAGGAATGTAAAATTTATAAGGCTGAGAAGAAATAAAAGATTTCTCTCTGCTGTTTTGTTGTCCCCATGTTTTTGTGTTACATGACCAAGGGTGCTTCTACTTGGGATTGTTGAGTTGTTTTCAGATCAGTTAAATGCCCTCTATATCAGCTATATC
Source organism: Toxicocalamus goodenoughensis (assembly GCA_032468175.1). Classification (NCBI taxonomy): domain Eukaryota; kingdom Metazoa; phylum Chordata; class Lepidosauria; order Squamata; family Elapidae; genus Toxicocalamus; species Toxicocalamus goodenoughensis. Next base: position 752,675 of record JANHFN010003616.1, read on the forward strand.
AGTTTTCTTCTAGCAGTCCAGTTCAAATCACTAATAATGTGGTTGGTGGGCTAACCATTGGGATATAAAAGATTAAAATCCCTCCCCCAAAGTATTCTGTGCCACCTAAAATCCACTCATGGGAATTAGGATTTTTTTTTTTGGAAGCATATGTGCTGTTCTAGATGGGGGCAAAGTCACTTGTGAAAGAGAGAATGAATGGATATAAATGAGATGAAATGTCTGTATAATTGTGCGTGAATGCTGGAGGGATCGTACAACAGATTGGAGAAGGCTTACTATAGACATAGTCATATGGACAAACAGGAGGACAAATTCTCATGTTACAATTGGCGGTTGATTTCTTTTGCTAGTACATGTTAGTACTATACTTCTGGGAGAAGGGGCAGGGAGAGAGAGGCTTTAATATATGAAAGAATAAATTATCATCCTTTCCGATTTCACCTTTCTCCCCATACAGTACATCCACAGCTGTGATCATCGTACTAGCAAACATACTTGTGCCTTAAGACTAACACACTACCATTATTTAAATTTATTATTTTGTCATAAAACAATCAGTTTGAACTGGCAGGTTTCATACAGAACCACAACATTTGTATTTCCTAAGCCTGCTCCTGAAACATTTGAATAAATAATAAAGAGAATGTCCTTGAACATATGCAGGAATGTGTCTGTTCCTACCAATGAAGAGTCACAATACAGTTGTTTCTCTTATACAGAGAAACACTGTATGTTTAATAGACAAGGGGAAATGACTCCAAGTTATAAATGTTGTTTGTTCTGTATGTTTATATTGTGAGCACATGGATAAGAATGAACAATTTTTTAAAAAATATCCATGATCTGTTCTATAGATTTTTGTCTACATTTTTTTAATAAATGAACAATTTGAATGCATCTTCTTGTTTTCTCCCAATGTGCACTTATGCATAGATCTTTTATTCGTTTCTAACTCATTTTTTGGAGTGTGTGTTTTTTAACTTTTGTAAATTGCCCAGAGTCACTTAGGTGAGATGGGCAGCCCTACAAATATAAATAAATACATATTAAATAAAAATAAAAATATTAGTCTTGTGCCTGCCAAACTCTTTCCGCCTGTAAGACTTCGTGGAAATTCTGCACTCCTTTGGGTGATATTTTAAAAGATTCTAGAACAAAAAAGATAACATACAGTATTACCACATTGAAGGACTTGCAAAACCATCATACTTTTGTTTGGCCCAATGAAAAATGCATTAGGATACACATACAGTACTTTGAATGCTAACAATGATTCACTTGAATGTTAAATATCTGAATGCTTATCATTAATGGTAGAATGAATCAGGCATATCCTTTATACAGTAAGCCATGCTGCTTAAAATATTACTAGTTTATTTCTTCTTTTTCTCTAAAATAATAAGTATAATTTTATGGATGATGCTACTGTGTGGTGAATTAATCACCAAAGTTAATCAACCATAAAATTCAAGATAATTCAAAATCATAGAAACAACTATAGTCAGTAATTTCTCTCCTTCAAAACATCTTGAAATAGTAATTATAAATTCCTCTAAAATAATGCTAATCATTGTTTGGACACACTTCAAAAATAATGTGAAAGAAATGCTTCAGACTCATGCAAGCGCAAGCAAAGCATCTCTGCTAATTATTAAAGCATCCCATCTTCTACATGAATGAAAACTCATGTTGCTGTTTTGAGAAGTTTCCCCAAAAGTAAGGCAATTCTTAAGCAGCTGCAATGTTTTTCAGCCTTGTACAGAGCCCTAAAAACTCAGTCTGGTTTATTGAATTGTAATTTGGAGGTTCTCCTGGACTTGTGGGACTGGCTCAAAGAGAAGATGGTAGCCATGACTAGGGAGCCTTTGCACAAATACATCCTGTGCACCGATTGTGTCCATTGCCTGTCATTCATTTCCTGGTCACTTCCTGATTAGATTACTACAATCCACCCTACATGGAGCTGTCCTTGCAACTGGTCCAGTAATGCATGCATTTCTAGGCACCTGTAATTTGCCTATATCACACTACTGTTATGTATTATTTTTAAAGCCCTTGGGTTGTTTTCAATCCTGCCTCTCCCTGAGGGTATCTGCCTATCTCACCAGGCTAGATATGTGGGTGTGCTCTACATTCCTTTTCTTAAAAGTTATCTGATGAGACTTCGATTGGATTTTAGAACAAACGTAGTGGTCTTTAAGTTCTAATTTACATTCGAATTTAATCAATAAAATAGAATTAATAAGAGTCTTGCATTTGATACTTCTCCCTTTTTTGTCACATTTTGTCAAATTACAATTTGGAAGGACACATTGAGGCTAGGCTGAGAACTGTTAGTGGCTCTGGAATGCAGGTGTGTCTACTTCTAGCTTCACCACTGACAATACAAAACTGCCCTTTTGTTGTTATGAGTCCCCTGGCTTCTCTCCATTGTCACAATCAGGAAATTGTTTCTTTTTCTGTCTCTGGTTGCTATTGTTAAGTTTCCCATAATCTGTTCATTAATATAGATTGCTGTTTAATTTTAGCATAGCATATCTATGCATAGCTTTTATTTCAAATGCACAGATGAGGCTTCCTCTCTTTAATTTTCTCTGTTCTCCATTTCTCCCTTAGATAATTGATAAGAGCAAAAGAGACCCTTCAGAAGAAATTGAAATTCTTCTGAGATATGGACAGCACCCAAACATCATTACACTCAAAGATGTGAGTAGTTGTTCAGGTCACACATTTCTTCTACATATCTCCTTGGGAGTAAGCTGATCTATAAGAAAAGTTTTAGAGAAACCTATATGATGTCCATTCCAACAATATTTTGGAAAATATGTGCTATATTATTGGATTTAGAAAATGTATTAATAAATTTGCAATAACCTTTGTATTTGTTTAATTCCAATTATGCTGAATGCTGAAGTTGGATCAGAATGTAAAGAAGTAACTACAAAGACCTTGTTGATAAATTTTCTTATGTAGGTAGTAACTTTGTTTATGTATAATGCCCTTACATAAAGGTTTTCCATTTTACAAAATGTTAAGGATCACTCTAATAACAATCTATAAGCAAATGTTGCAAAAAAATATAGAAATTGCTATTCTTTTAGGGAGCTTCATGCTTTTTTAAAAAAGATATATTTTTCACTCAAGTAATGCAAATAAAATCGTATAATAAGTCTCTCCTCTTTCTAATTATTTTTGGAAGTATGAGCGTTGAATAAAAAAGTAATGTTATCAGTGTTATAAGTTGCCTACAACAGATGGCCAAAGTTCTGCTACTGAAAGCCCTGATATTCATCTTTAACATCTATTGATTCATTTGGAAATAATTGTGAGAACAGGTTGTGTTGCTATTATTTCTCAAATGGAAGTCTGTAGTGAGTACTTATCAGTGTGCTTTAAGCAACACACTGTGATTGAAATTTCTGCCAAGGAGTCCCTCCAGTTAAAATTGACCTTCGAATACAGGTTGTTTATGGTGATGATTGTGATGCATTGCTAGGTCAAAAAAGGTAAAAATATTGCACCAGAAGAGATATGACCTGAGATACCAAGCAATGAGTTGAATCTGAGAAAAGTTGATGAACTGATTAAGGGCATTTGGGTCACCCAAAGAGAAGTTGAGGTCAAGCTTGACATATCTAAGGAATGTGTGAGTCACATTAATGATCTTCAGTATATAGAATATTTGTACAAAATGGTTTCTTCATATGCTGACTGCAGAGATGAAAGCTTCAAATCTTAAACTTTACCACCAGTTGTCATGCTGTGAAATAGAAGTGGCCAATAAAACATGTGTTCATCATTACCAAGAAATGAAACATCAGTCAATGAAATATCATCCCGTAGCTTCACTGGGGAATGGGAAATTAAACCCCAGGCTTTGGCAGAAAAACTTGTGTTATGGTTTTGGGATATACAGATGGTGTTGTTCAGAAGAATGTCCTTGAACCTGATACCAGTATCAAATCAGTGCAATTCACCACAACATTCAAAACTTTGAAACAGCAATTGAAACAGATTTTAGAATGACAAGAAAGAGATTTTATTGCAATATGATAATACTGTACCTCATGTCATGAGCCACCTGAGGGGCAACTGTGAAATTAGATTTCACTGTATTACCCTATCCACTATGTAATCTGGACATGGCATCATCAGACTTCCACATTTCCCCCTAACTGAAGCAATATCTACAGGGACATTGTTCTAATCAAATGAAAATGTGGAAAGGACCTTCAGGACTTGGATGAAGGGATAAAATATGGAGTTCTTTCATGACAGCTTCAAGAAGCTTGTGCATCATCAACAGAGGTGTGTAGCAAACAGTGGTAATTATGTGGAGAAGAAAATGCAGGTAACAGAACAGCTCATTTCAAGGATTATTTACTTGTTTCATTTATTAAATTATCCCTACTTCAAAGTTATGGAAGAGGAGACATAACTTTTCATTCAACTCTCATACAATAAAATGAGCAGATATATATTCAGAGGTCTCCAAACTTGGCAACTTTAAGACTTGTGGACTTCAATTCCCAGAATTCTGGAAGTTGAAGTCCATAAGTCTTAAAGTTGCCAAGTTTGGGGACCCTGAGATAAATAAGCCACCTTGATGATGACATCAAGTTCACATTTTCTATAGGGAGCATCACATCTTCAAGGCTGCCCTGTAATATGTAATTTTTTATGACCTCCCTATATTCATATGTCAACACCAAAAAGTAATGATTTCAATTCAATTTATTATAGTCATAGACCAGAGACCAGAACAAATAGAAATACTCAGTTAAAAGTTCTAGAATAAAAGAATAAATAACAGATAAAATATATGATAAAATTCAATCTGTCAACTATACATGGACTAACTATACTAAAATTACAATCCACAAACTGTGTGGCCCATAGTCAGTTTATTACTAAAAGGGAAAGGAAGTAATGATTTGATATCTGTTTATTTAAGAACCAGGACCAGGCAGCTGGGTTGGGATGCACATCTACTTCAACTGATAATTCACAATCAGAAATATGCAATCAGGAAATATTTGAATTAAACCAGGGCAGACATATTAGTGCCATCCAGTGATTGGGGCTTCAATTTCCATTATCCCCAAATGGTATGATCAACGATAAGAATTGACAGAGTTGTTCAAGCATCTGAAAAATACCAAGTTGCCTATTCCTGGTTACATTTAAGCTCAATAATACAGCAAACCATTCACAAAAATAATATTTGTTTTGGAATTTGTTTTATATTCCTTTCTATATCTTACATCTTTCCATTTTACTTCTAGAATGATAAGCAAATGTTGTGAAAAAAATGCTGGTCAATAAAACATTAATATTAATTAAAATGTAGGTAACTTAATGTAACCACCTGCATTAAGAACTATGGACAATTGTTTTTCCATCAAGTAATGCCTGTTTGATTCCTGGGATTCAGGAATCAGGAAAGGTACAAGTGGGTTTGTTTGTTTCTTTGTATTTGCCCAAAAAGATAACACAGGTGGTCCTCAACTTACAATCACAATTGAGCCCAAAATTTCTGTTGATAAGCAAGCAGCTGTTAAGTGAATTTTGCCTCTTTTTATTACCTCTTGCCAGAGCTGTTAAATGAATCACTGCAATTGTTAAGTTAGTAACACAGTTGTTAAGTGGATCTGGCTTCCCCATTGACTTCACTTGATAGAAGGTTGCAAAAAGTGATTACATGATCCCAGGATGCTGCAACCATCATAAATACATGCCAGTTGCCAAGCGTACAAATTTTGATCACATGACCATGGGAATGTTGCAGTGGTAAACAGTGTAAAAAATGGTCATAAGTTCACTTTTTTCAGTACCGTTGTAACTTTGACCTAAATGAATGGTTGTAAGTCAAGGACTACTTGTATGAAGTTAAGATTTACAAGTACTTGATAAGTTTTCTGTACACGTGTGTAGGTCTATGATGATGGAAAATTTGTATACCTTGTGATGGAACTGATGCGAGGAGGAGAACTCTTAGATCGAATCCTTCTACAGAAATGCTTCTCAGAACGAGAAGCTAGTGCTGTTCTCTGTACCATTAGCAAAACTGTGGACTATTTGCATTCCCAGGGTGTAAGTATACCAGTTTTTCTATATTCAAGCATCTTTCTAAAAATATTACTCCATGTCATTAAAATATTGAATAGGGGAAGGTATTATCATCTTCTCCACAGACATAAAATCCACAAAGAAAATGAACATGGAGTGTGATTCACTGACTAGTGAAAAATGGAAGACTGTAAGATAGAATATAATGGCATAGGATAGAAATATGATCTCTTATAATAAAGATCAAATGCCTGCAGCGCATCCTTCAAACAGAAGATTTAATTGTTATTATCTTTCTAGTTGCAGTATGAGCCAAATTACTGGCAAGTTACAGCTTCTCAGTTATCAACTGCTCCCAATCAGATTTGCTGCATGTAATTTACTAGAAATGATTAATATTTCAGATGGATAGATATAAATATAAAATTAATTTAGTTCCTCTGGTTTATTACTAAGATGTATCCTCTGTTGCTGTGTGGTAATGTCAATATTTATCAAGGCATGGAATTAAATGTCCAGAAATGATTTCTGGAATTAACTAATAATTTTCAAAGAATTGCAGTTGTGGACAAATCGTTTATTATTATAGTAATTTGGGTTTAGATAATGTGCAGTTGTTTCAACTTTATTTTCAGGTTGTTCATCGAGATCTAAAGCCTAGTAATATTTTGTACGTGGACGAATCGGGGAACCCAGAGTCTATCAGAATGTGTGATTTTGGATTTGCCAAACAACTGAGAGCTGAGAATGGTCTACTAATGACACCATGTTACACAGCCAATTTTGTAGCACCTGAGGTATGGAGATTTTAAAAGTCTACATAATGGTCACCATTTCCATAATGAACAATATTCAGGAGTTGCCTTTGATATTTATACAATCACTTTTCTGGAGAGTGATTTAGATTTGGAAAAAGGTTGCAACGCCTGACCAATTTTTCTGAGTTCAGGAGATAAGTGGGTTAAGGTTTGGCTACTACTTTGATGGGAAGCCACCAGGAAATATGAGGCCTGAATTGGATAATTGAAAGGAAAAAAAATCCCAGAATAAGACAATAGGAAATACTTCCTTACTGTGGCAAAATAACTTCATGGACAGGTCCAGGAAATTACAAGGAATCAATCTCAACTTGAAGGAGTGTCAACTGTCCCACTGGGTTAGACAGCAAAAGAAACTCCTGGGACATTTTTTTATCAAGAGTATAACTTTACTGAAGATTCCATATGGGTACAGAAGTAGTAAAGCCAGTCCTAACTATTTCGTGTATAAACAGCATAAGACAACTTTCCCTCCCTCCCACTCCCCATACCTCCCATTGTCCATTGTCCACCAATCATTTGCACTCGCTTTGTTTGGGGAATGGTCTGTCTGCCTCAGATGTTCCCCCGCTGGTGACCTTGGGGTGTTGAGTCTGTCTCAGGCTTCCAACCAGCACACTTGCATTCCAAATTTCCCTCCCAAACCCCCCTTATATTCCAATGCCTTCCCTAACCCTCCTGTTACTCTTATCTGGTTGCAAGTGGGTCTGCTTAGCGAGTCAACCATGACAAGATTTAACTTTTTTTAAAATCACATTGTTCTAGTAGTTGGAAATCCCTACAAAGGAAAAACAACACTATAAAAACAAAACACAAAGAGGGAATACATCACCTTAATCCCTCATATGGGATAATTTTTAGTTCGTTCAGTTCAGTCTCATTCATTCTACCATAGTTTCAAAGGACGGAAACAGCAACTTCTCATTACCGAATTGGAAATCACCTTCATGCAAATTACTGTTATCAAAGCTCAGATTATTTTTCAGAACCAGATTTGCATATAACCTTTTTTCTTTTTGAGAATGTTGTTGAAGGGAAACAGCAGAGTAGTTCCAGATGTTCTTGAATTACATATTTATTATTGGTCCTTTTCTGATTGTCTTCACAATGTACTTAGAATGCTGAAGATATTCACATTCCAGGTGAACTATTTCTAGCTAGAGGTGGTCATTTCTTTGCTGGTCCTTAAATGGGCATCTTTGTGGATTTTGGTGCTATGGTTCATACCATTATTTATGGCCATGTTATCTTTATGGTTTTATTTTTTAATTACAGGATGGCATGTGGAGAGATATGTTCAGTGCCATGTGACTGATATATGATAGTTCTCACCGTAATGGAACTGCCCACCTTGCACATAAGCCATGCCAGTCATAAAATGGGACTCTCACATGGCTAACCTAATTTTACAATCTTTTTTGCAGCAGTCATTAAGAGAACCAATGCTTTGCTATGGATTGGTTTTGCTGAAAAACAGAAGTAACTGCTGTTTTTAGCAAAAGTGTCATAAAACATGGTCATGTGATTCCAAGTTGCAGCAAACTGATATGATTGAAAATCAATTGCCAAGTGCCCAGCATGCATTTATGTGACTGGGTGAGGGGGGTCAGCCATCAGAACTTCAGAACCAGGTTGCAAGTATCAAAGAAGGTCCACTGCAACTTTGAACAGTTGCTAAGTAAATTGAGGGCTAACTGTATTCTATTTGTACCTAGTAAACATGTCTTCATAATCCAATATAAATGTTCATAGATTATCTGACTGAATAAAATTTCAGGGGAGAAGGCAATTAGGAAAACTGCTTCCTTTCTCTCATCCTTTGAAAACATAAACTTTGCACCTCATTTGCTGCTAATTCTTAATGTTATTTTAATTAATCTCCAATTTCTTTTCAGTATATTGAAAAAATATTCAATGTATTGTTTTGCCATATTAACTTTCTCAATTATACAAGTTATTTAAAAGGCAGCTAAAATTGCATGCTTGTTTCCATACCATCTTTTTAAATGTTTGCTTTTGAACCTTTAATTATAATGGGTGGTAGTTATACCAGTTATATATTTAATAGCAATGAGAAAACAGAACATTATAAATGGTTAAAAATATCTAGAGAAGAACTGACCTGCCATCTAGTGGAAGCATCTTGGCAGATAATAAAAATAGTCTTGTATTTCATAAGCTCTGATCATTATCAGCAGGTAAATGTAATTACATAATAGCTTTTATTTTCTCCAATTGTTGCTGAGGTCTGGGTGAAAATTGTTTGTTCTCTTCAGCAACAAGCTATATTTTATTTACAAAATCTCATTAGATAGCTCTGAAAGGTACTAGATTAAAACTAACATAGAGAAATAATCTTCATAGAAGCCCAAAACTTGTTATTGTCTTAATAATTTTTAAAATATAATTGAGTATTCCTATCCCATTAAAGAGTAACAAGTGGGATTTTGCATATCTTTAGCACTTCCAAAAAGTGTAAATGGATTTCTAATCAAAAAGCTAAAAGAAGCAGCAGGGAGCAAAATCTGAGAAGTGCAGTTCAATTTTATGCCAGACAGGAAATCTGCAGACTAGACTTACTTCTCCAGATAATCTCTGAAAAATGTGTAAATTTGAGGGGAAAAGTTATATTGCCTAAGTTTTGGATTTAGGAAATGGTATGATCTACTGAATAACTTTGAATTACTGAATGTTTTACACATTAATGAAGTTGAAATTGGTAGCTGAATATAGTATATGATAGAAATAAAGTTTGGACAAATGGAATATATAGCATAAGGTTTAACCCTGAATAGGGAACGAGAATGAATGATTTCTCCTCATCTTAATGCATTTAAGAGTTGGATTAATAAGTTAAATGTCAGGATTCTGGCAGTTACTCCAATTAAATCAATTAGCCTCGAGCCACACTCGCAAAACTAAAAAGGATTTATTAGAACATTCTGGCATTAGCCTGGGCATAGCCAACTCTGAGATACATAATTCACTGTCACCCTTGATCCTGTTTCCTACCCCACCCCACCCCTCTGGGTGTATCACCCAACGAAATATGTCCATAGCCAAGAGTCATCAATCATGCTTTCCAATTAGATTTTTGCGCAGAAGCTTTCATCATCTAATCAGTCTCTGAAGAAAATATGAATAGAATGTACTTTCGATTCCACACTGCTGCCTGCTCTTTGACCCCCCCCCCTTTCTGTTGACAACTATAAAACGTGTATACAAAATGTTTTATGAGTAGACATTAAAAATATGTGTGCAAAGTTAAAAGTGTGTTGTGTTGGTCAAGGATGTGAATGTAGGTGTACACAGATGACACCATATTATTTGTTGAGAACCTGAATTATTTGCAGCTGAATTTTAGATTGCCTAAGCAAACAAATACAAACAAAACAAATACAAGGCCTGAAGATTTGTGTATCAAAGATTAAGAAAGCTGTATCTGAATAGACAAAATAGTAATTGCAAGTTACTGTATATACTATATAGATGATGAAACATTAGAGCAAGTAGATGAATATTTGTGCATTATGGCAGAATATTTATTAAAGATATGCAAATGGATGGAGGATTTTAAGACAAGAAAATTGAGTAGATAGCTAATGCTTGTATGTGGTCTGGAGAATAAAGCTGAAAGCAACAAAAACGGCTGTATATAAGAACACGTTTTTACCCTATTTGTTATGTAGAGATGAGACTTTGATATGTCAGAAGTATTAAAATAATTGGATGCAGTAAGAATAGATTAATTAAAAAATATTTGTAGTAAAACAGGAAGTGATAGCCTCAAGAATAAATGAACACTAAATGGATATACAGTATTTGGAATGCAGAAATGAAAGTTTATTGCAGTGTTCATTCACAAAATGGATAAGAGTCTAATTGCAGAATAATTATATGAAAGAAGAATGAATAAGTCAAGAGGAAAAGGAAGAATGTTATGGTTGGATAGAATCATAAAGCAGGAAGAGGTCAGGGTACAGGGCTCTCTAACCTTGGCAAAGCTGGCTGGAGAATTCTGAGAATCGAAGTCCTCCAGACTTAAAGTTGCCAAGGTTGGAGACCCCTGTTCTAGTACACTCTCCTGCTCAAGGAAGGAGCCTTATATCCCAGTCAAATGGTTGTCCAGTCTATGTTTGAAAACCTCCAATAATGAGATTCTCAAAAAGAGATAAATGAGATATTTAAAGAAAAAAGTGAAGGCACGCATGATTTATTAGAATAGGAAGGTCCAAAGACATACAGTGTAAACTAGTTTTACCTATTTCATTTTTTCCCCTTAAATTTCTTTGTTTTACTATTTCGTACCTTTTTTTGCAATCTGCATTATGTTGTTTACTCTGAATGGAATGGCAAGATGGACAACCTGCTGTTTGAGTTAAAATAAGAAGATGATCTAGGAAGTTGCCAGACACACCCTAAACTAAGAAACAAGGATGTTTCAGTGTAAATAGTACTTCCTATGCAAGGGTTGTAAGAGACAAAAATGGGAGGTGTTTTCCCCAGTTTCAGGTTTAGAACACACAGACACACACGAATGCATATCAGGATACTGTACTTTAATGAAATATCCTGGGCAAACTGATCAATTAGTAGGTGAATGGCAATCAGTGAAATATACTTTGATCCTTTTGCTTGCTTCCTTGCGTTATTACATTGCCTAGCTCCATATGACTTCTGGCATTTAACATAAAACAAAAATAACAACACTACAATTAATACAAAGTGTCATCCACCTGATCAGTTATAATTAATAAGTCCCACTCAAGCAAATCAGTATTGCCACTATATATTAAGCTAATAGTCAATATATAAGATGAACTCCAATGGCAAATTTCTCCTAAGCACTGAAACTATTTCAGAGAAGGTGTGCCTCTGAGTCCATATCCCCCCAAATTTTTGTAGCGAAGAAACATCCACCATCTTCCTTCTGCATTCTCACACGGACTATGTAGATTCCATTTGGAGGAGTTGGTCCCTAAACCACCCTGGAACCAAGCCATGAACAACTTCAAAGGTTAAAAGTAGAACTTTGAGCTGGACCCAGGACCTATTGGCATGAGGGAACATATGCCTAAATGTGAAGCAAGCAACAGTTAAATCTTCAGCAACTCTCAAAAGTAGTAAAATATACTTATGTTTCCTTTATGCAGGTCCTGAAACGGCAGGGTTATGATGCAGCCTGTGATATCTGGAGTTTGGGCATTTTGCTGTATACCATGTTAGCAGGGTAAGTGCAAAAAATTCTTAATATCTGTATCCTGGTCAATCTTTGAAGCCAATGAACAGCAATATAAAGACAGAAACACAATCTAGACATTATAGTGAACACCACTTAAATTACTAAGATAAAGGTTCCCCTTGCACATACATGCTAGTCTTTCCAGCTCAAGGAATAGTGCTCTTCTCCGTTACAAAGCCAAAGAGCCAGAGCTGTCCGAAGACATCTCCACGGTCATGTGGCTGGCATGACTAAATGTCGAAGGCACACAGAACGCTGTTACCTTCCCACCAAAGCGCTCCCTATTTTTCTATTTGCATTTTTACACGCTTTCAAACTGCTAGCAGAAGTTGTGACAAGATTCGAACCACCAAACTGTCGACCTTTCTGATAGACAAGCTCAGCGTCTTAGCCACTGAGCCATAGTTGGGTGCTAAGGATTCATGACTGAAATGGTCAGGTTAATTAAAGGCAAGTTACGGCATATTATTTGCAGTTGTTTATTCTAGTTGATGTCCATCTTGAAATGATTATGTTTTGAAATTAAAGAAAGTAAATACTGTATGTTTATCAAAATATGTAGATTTTATAGAGAAGATGTATACTTTGTTTGATGACCATCACATTTTGTTATATTAGTATTATAAAATATTTCATAGTAAAATGTTTTATAATACTGTCTCTTAAGTGTTGCTTTGTATCACAAAAGAAAAAGGAACTGTATCTTATAGGAATTGTATCCAGTCCTGCCCACTTTTTTTAGGACTTCAAGTTTTGGCTTTTAGATATATTTAGATATATTAGATATATTTCATTCTGCTTCTTAGAACAATTTTTAAAAAGCTAAAATCTAGGACAAATTTACCTTATAAACACAATATGTCTATTTTTGTTGATACTGTAGTATAGAAGATTTAAAAACTTGATTTGAAATGAAAAAAGAGAAGAAAAATGCCTGAACCAGAATTTTTAAAAGGGATTCCAAAAAGAAGCATGCTGGCTTCTGTCAGAGCTACAAGAATAGTGGAGGCTGTGCTGTTTTTTTCTCCAAAGGGTGCTACTCCGAAGAAGGTGCTGGCCAGCTGAGACATTAGGAATTGGAGCACAACATTGAGGGAGGCTATTTGTATGCAAACCAGATATATTATGCTTTGATAATGCTATAGCGGTTTCACATATTATTTATTGCTTAAAAGGTTCACCCCTTTTGCAAATGGACCAGATGATACTCCAGAAGAAATTCTGGCTAGAATTGGCAGCGGAAAATATGCTCTAGCAGGAGGGAACTGGGATTCCATATCTGATGCTGCAAAGGTAAAATAATGCATCATAATATGGTGCTTGTGATTGTTATCCATTTGTTTTGCTTGTGTTGCTCATGATTGGCCTCCATTTATTTTAAATGAATGCAGATAAAATGAACAATATATTACAGCAGTTTCTTTAAAAACCCAATAGCAACTATATAAATAAGCATAATTACATCTTGTAAGTGGGAATGCCTCAATAAGGACTATCGTGTTTGCAATTTTTCTGATTGTCCATAACAGTAGAACAATTAACTGAAATTATTAAGGATTAATCCCAACATTGAATATGCATGACATCTAAAATGCCTGGTTGATCTCATGTATTGCACAGATGCCATATTTTGTAGCATTATTACAATAGTTTGGAAACAATCACAGGACAGCAGTGTGTGACTTAAGTTTTCTTTAAATTAGAACTAAATGAATGACTTGATTATATTTATCTTCATTTAAATATCTTAACAGCCTTTTGGGTTTCTAAATTTCAGTGCAGTTCAGAATTAGTACAGACAAAGAAAAAAGCAGAAGGAGCTTGTTAGGAATATCAGGTTTACCTAACGTTATTTGGGTAAATAATATATAAACCTAGATAGAAAATTTAATGTGTTTCACTTTAAACTGGAAATGATGTAATATGGGTGCGGTTGCAAAATGGCCATAAGAGGGAGCCAGAGAACCTGGATTGTATTGCATTCCCAGTTGCTGTTTGAAGTCGAGAGAAGGAGAGAGTTTTGACTGCTGCATATCTTATCTACTGTTTGGAAGATATTGCTGGACTGATT
>JANHFN010003616.1:781918-792907 GCA_032468175.1 Toxicocalamus goodenoughensis
TATCTATCTATCTATCTATCTATCTATCTATCTATCTATCTATCTATCTATCTATCTATCTATCTATCATATATCATCTATCCACCCATCCATCGTCTATCATCTATTAGCCTACAATATATAATATATACCTTACGGTTCTGTCCATATTCAGGACAGTTCACAACCATTAGAAGCTTAAAAGCATAAGACATACCGTGTTTCTCCAACAATACAACCTCCCCCAATAGGAAGTCCCAGCATGTTTTATAGGCATAAAATCAAATTAAGCCCCTCCCCCCCAAATTAAGGCCTATATTAAACATGTGAAATGGGGGGAATGGCGGGGGGGGGCTTGCTGTTAGGAATTACTTTTGTTGCATACCCAGATATGGTGCTGCCTGCATTGACTTCGGCGTAGGTGGGGCACTTTGTATCAGGAGATCTTCCGCCACCATTGCTTTCCCTTCTCCCTGTGCTGTCGGCATTTGGCGCAGCCACACGCGGCCAGCCAGGGCTCCTCCCTGCAACTGGAGCCCGGCGGAGACACTCGGCTTCAGACGTTCCTGTCGCCGTCTTCCCTTCGCCTTCGAAGGCAAAGCCAATTCTTTTAAAAATGACGCCCTACTACCGGTACAACAAAGCCTCCCCTGCCCGAGAGGGCAGCCCAACCCCACATGGTGAGGCGAATCTCCCAGGGCTACAGTGCAGGAACAGCCCAGCCCGGGAGAAGCGCCCAGCCACCATCCCTGCCTGCCAAATGAAAGAGTTGGGCCGATCCAAGCTTGGCTTCCTTCCCAACTCCCTCCAGCCCGAACCCGAAGGGGCCACCAAGAGAGGCTGCCCGAGGCAATGATAGCGCCCACCCGTCTGCGGACAGGGAGGCAAGGCGACAGCAGCGCTGCTTCCCTGGCTGGCGGGTCCGGCAGAGAGAGCCCGAAGCCGCCCGTTGTTTCCACCCTTCACCCAGCCTGTCCCCATCCCCATGCATGTCCAAATGCGCCGGCAGCTCCAAACGCTGCTGCGACACAGGCATCGGGCAGAGGCGCTCACTCGGGGCTCAGCTCGGAGGACGTAGCGCAGGCCATCACCTTGCCTCCCTGTCCACGGATGGGTAGGCACTTTCACTGCCTCGGGCAGCCTCTCCCGGTGGCCCCTTTGGGTTCGGGCTGGAGGGACTTGGGAAGGAAGCCAAGCTCGGGTTGGCCCGGTTCTTTTGCTTGGCAGGCAGGCACGCACCCACGGCTCACTTTCCCAGCTCTGCGCAGCCCACACAGCTTTGGCGCGGCCCTGGTGGGATGAGCAGAAGGCCCGGCAGGGAGGCGCTCACTGCCTTGGCGAGAGCTCCACCGCTGGGCAGGAGGGCCTGCCTGTCAGCTGCGCTGGGCGCCCCAGGCAAAGCTCTTTGCACTCTGCCTGGCGCCAGGCAGGGATGGTGGCTGGGTGCTTCTCCCAGGGTGGGCCAATCCTGCGCTGCAGACCTGGGAGATTTGCCTCCCCACGTGGGGTTCGGCTGCCCTCTCGGGCAGGGGAGACTTTGTTGTACCGGTAGTAGGGCATCGTTTTTAAAAGAATTGGCTTTGCCTTTGAAGGCGAAGGGAAGGAGGCAACAGGAGCGCCTGAAGCCGAGTGTCTCCACTGAACTCCGGTTGCAGGGAGGAGCCCTGGCTGCCCGTGCATGGCTGCGCCAAACGCCACGGCGTTGCTCTAAACGTTGTGGCAGCATGGGGAGAAGGAAAAGCAACAGCGGAAGGTCTCCCAATACAAAGTGCCCCACCAACGCCGAGGTCAACATCCAAGCCGTCGCCGCCTGCCCGCCCGAGGATGCAATGGGGGGAATTAAGTCACCCCCGAAAAGATGGCCCAGCCGTTTTTTGGGGGGTCAAAAAAAAAATAAGGCCTGGCCTTATTTTGTGAGAAACACGGTAGGAAAGTATTCCACTTTCGGCAAGGGAACCCTGCCAAATTTCCATGGTTTTTGTATCCAGCTGCAATGCTCAGAACTTATTCAGAGCCTTTGCAAATAATCTATTAGCCTTTAGAAGCAATTTGGGGCATATATTAGGATTGTAGGGCATACAGAAAAGTGAAAGCTATTTAAACTATAACAGGAATATTTTAGCTTTAATACTAGACATCTATTACATAAACATAATCTTTGATTATTTACTTTTTTTTTGCATTCCTTGTACAAGTTGCTTCTGTCTGAGCATATCTGATGCGGTTGTGGTTTTGCCAGTATAACTCTTTCAGCATTGATATCATATGATCCCTGTCATCAGTTTGCAGGTCACATTTCCCCCAGTTTTTCTTTTAATTTGTTTCAGGCTATGACTGATGAACTTTTGTTCAAGGTGTTGGCTAATGATTGTCACACATTTATGAGATCCACTATATTTATATCGATTTCAGTATGGATGCAATATGGATGCATCCCACCAGGCCCCAAAATTCGTAATATTGCAAAGCAGAGATGGTAGTCATGCTTAATTGGTAAACCAGATATGTGTGAGTGTAACTGAGCCATTTTTAAGCAAAAAAGTCAGAGATAGTATGTTTCTAAATTATATCATCATTATGGAATGTTGGTAAATTTAAACTAATCAATATTTATATGGTTATTATTTATTTTAGCATAATTATTTTACTAATCTAGAGATAAGAGAATATAATTTGTATTACTATGTGACTTGTAAATGTAGAAATTCAGTTAAAAATAAGTCCTTGAAATCTCAAATTATGTGTGAGTATAATTATTATAATGGGAAAGCTAGGTATGGTATAGCAATGAACATTAAATTTAGAATAAACTTTATATCTCAGCCGTACATATTGTATATAAATTGATTAAGCTTGGAAGTGTAAAGTGTTGATTTTTCTCTTCCCCAGTTCCAGTTTATTGTATTATTAACCATGCTACTCTGGAACATTTCATAATCCTCTATTTCTATAATTTGGAGATAGTTGTGATGACAGTAAAACTGAGTCCAGAGTGCAGAGGAGGTAACATCTAAAATTTCTATGCTTCTTTTTTCTTCAGCATCAACCCAACCCACTAAATCAGTTTAGTTACAATTTTGTACTGCAACTCTGATAAATAGGTTCTACAGCTCAGGGCCTGGATACATAACAATGCTTTCTCTCATATGTACTTACCTGCCAATTAAGATTAGGGAAATTATTCTTAAAGAAGTATATTTATCAGAGGTACACAGATCTGGGTGGTACAAATCTCTTATATTTATATAGGCATTTGCCTAAAACTGGTGGTGTCAATCTGATTTACTATTGTCCTTTGTTTTAGAATTTTAACATGGTATAGTTTTGTCATTGTTAACAATTTTAAATGAATTGTATTCTGCTTTTAACTGCATTTAATAAAATGGGCTAGATACATACAAATAAAAACAAATATTTATATATGGAATTCTATTTCATGGAGGCTATTGCCTTTTTTTCTCTTTCACATCTCCCCTTAAATGATGAACCATTATGACTGCTCATCAAACAGTACGGTAAGGTATTATTTCTGCTTCAATTCAGCCACTTATAATTGTGCCAGTCATAGTATTATTTAAGTAGAAGTGCAGCTATTCCCCAGGATGAGTTCTTTTCATTTATAGTACAACAAAATTATCCCCAATTAATATCCTAGGAAATGCCCCAAAATAAAACTTGAAATTTTGACGCAAAGCTTCTCAAGTCATTTTTTTTTCTGAAAAAAGAAAATTCTATATGGTTACTCCTTTCATTGTACCTCATTTAAAAGCTATAGTGAATATAATTAACTCATTAGTCTTATTGATGACAAAGTTAGTTATAGACAAACTTTGCTATATATGTAGATTATAAACCTGTAGAAATGTGTTCAGTAAAGTTCCTTCAAGTTCGTCTGTACCATGTTTGTACCTGCTATGCTTGATCAAGGGAAGTTAGTATGTTTATGGAAACCCAGATGCTAAATTGACCCACTCTGCTTTCTGTCAGGGGGATAAATGTAGTTGTAATCAAAAAGGGCATTCAGAGTTATACCTACTGCCAATCAGTCATATCATGGGAGTACCATTTATTTACATACTACCTGTATCCTAAAATTCCTAAAGATCTACCCCATCAGTTAAACATTTTGCATACCTAGTACTCCAAGAAAAACTAGAGAAAAGGAGTTCTAGGAAAGCAAATGTCTGCATTACAAAATTATCAACACTTGGCAACATAGAACTTCTGCTAGACACTGAGGCTATGGTAGACAAACTATGCTTACTCTTGGCTGCTTAGCCAATGGAGTAGAAGCTAATAATGCCATGAAGGCTTTCCAGTTCTCTTCTGGTATCATGGCTTATGAGATGTTTGGTACTTGTGTATTTCTTTGGAATTGCAAGTCCTGTAGCAGTGATATGTGTTTTAGATTAAGGAACAAAATGTGTCCTTAATCCTTGCTTCCAAATGGGTCTGCATTAATCAGAGACAACAATAATCTAGTCCTGTATTTTTTAAAAATGATTTAAAATATTTTTGAACTGGGAAAAGGTGAAGTTCCTTTTCTTACTGTGTGCCTTTATTATAGCACTTCTGGGGACCTGTTGCCAATTGGGGACTTCCCATTGCTGCCATCAGTGATATGAAGAAATCACCAGAAATCATCAGTGGCCGAATGACATTTGGCAAGTGGTGAAATTAACTTTAGTTTTAAACCATATTTTTAAAATTGCTAATAAACTACTTAGATGTGCAGAACTTGCAATGTTTATTGATTGATTAGTCTTACAATCTTATCAAAGAAAATAAATGTAAAGTACAAGATCTGTTTCCAGGATAAAATAGATCAGAAAATATAATACTAATGAAGTCTCAGTTAAATTGCTTTATCTATTAATTTAACATTTCTGCTAGCAAGCATACATTAGAGACCAGGAAGAAATATCACAATGTGCCATTTAGGTCCCAGTGGGCTGTTCTTTCAAATAAGGATTTCAAATAACTAAGCCCAAAATGGACAATCAAACAAACATGAGCAATCATGTTGACAATCAAACAAAATATGAGCAAAATCTTTATTGTCTGGGGCACTGCACATACATATATCCCCTCATGATATGGCCAATGATAGCAGTGCCCATATTTGGCCACCGAATCCAACAGCTCAAAATTTGCTCTAGAATAGGTTTCTTAGGCATTGCTTCAAACATTCAAGGCAATGCTTGGTTTTGAAAGTATTTTTATTCTTAGCCAACCAATTTAAATATTTTTGCCAAGAACTTCAAACCTGTTTGAGTACTGATACTATATCTAGTATCTGTTTAAAATTTTTACTTTGCCTGGAAGCAGTGGAGAGTAAATATTAGATAGAAAAGCCATGCTGTAAAATAACTTTGGTTAAGTCAGCTTACCCAGGAGGTGGGCCGACCCAGACTTATTTGTTCAGCTAAACATACTGTATTTTGGGTAGCCTATTGAAATCCATGGAGCGGTTCCTTTGCCAGTAGATAAAAACTTTTAATAGTTGAGTAGCTGTGTATGGAATGGATACCTATTTCTGCTCTGAGCGCTAGCATTTTCTTGTCTATTGCCAATAAGCTTCTTGTAAAACGGATTGGAAATTGAAATGAAATGGTTTTTGTAAGTGCTATATGTCAACACTGAGATTATTTTTGCCCTAATTACTTTCATTATGGGGGCCAAGGTCCCTGGTTAACTATAAATAAGCAATTTATATAATGTTTTGATACTTGTCTCAGATCTCATTAAGTTTCTTTTAAAATGATTTGCCTGTGATCCCGTGTTGGTAAAAGCCACTCCTAAATAGGTGAACAAATTCACACTTTACTTGCTAAATCCTTTAGCAAAAAGGAATACTTTAGATTTGTTTTTATTGTTGTTTAGAGAATTAAGATCACAGTAGGTATTTAGCTTTTGCAACTGTCTTCTCAGACTTACTTGAGAATGCTCCATGACAACCATGTTGTCAGCATATAAAAGGATATTAATACATTTATCATGGATTTTTGTCATATAAGTGTCTGAAGCATATACGGATCCTGGAATATAATTCACATAGAAGTTAAAAAGCATTGGGTTTAGAATTCAATCCTATCTAATATCTTATGGGTAGGTATACTGTGAGTTACAGAACTATTTGCACCTGTACACACTTTCAAGTGGGTGTTTGAGTAGAGGGCCTTAACCAGGAGTAAGAATTTACGTTCCATGGTTAAGATGACCAATTTCTTTCACAGCATGTTTGTGTTTAAGGAATCAAGCACCATACTGAGATCTATGAAATCAGTGAACAGTTTATTGTCTTTAATTACTTGTTATCATGTAAAACAACACAGTTATCTGTTGTGGAGCACTCTGGTCTAAATCCAGCTTATTTGTCCATTAAGAGACAAATTTTCCATTACCTAGTTCTTTACCTCCTAAAATGTGGAGGTTATGTTTGTATATCAAAGAGACCCATTGTAAGCCTTTCATATTTCTTTTGGATGCCAGGATGGGTTCGTTTATAAAATAGTTCTCAATCCTCAGAGACCCCTCAAGGATAACACCTGTCATAGTTTTAGCTTTTATTAATAATGTTTTAAGATAGTAAAATATATGTAAAATGAGATTCTTTGGGTATGCAATAACACAGCATTTGCAGAACTAAACGTGAATGTTGCTCTAAATCTAAGAACATGAAGTCATTTAATCTTTAACTTTTTTTTACAGCACTTTCTTGCTATTCTTTGACTTTTATGAGGTTTGCATATAAGGTACAACCCAGGAACTGGTTGTTGTTTGCTTGTCACTTCACTAATGAAATTGCACAACTTATTCAAGGAGGAAGGTTGATCAAATATAAGTGAGTATAGTGTGATTATTTATTTTACCTTAAGAGTATAACTAAAACTTTCAAATATTTCAATATTTCTTACATGCTCTGAATTCTACTTCTATGTCAATGAATTAATCCTTTTCTTCCATTTTTATTCCTCCTGACAGTATGAAAAAAAAATAATTTAATATTTGATTCATGGAGAAAAATTGAAAAGGTGCTGCTCTTCAGTGAATATAAACAAGGAAGGACTTTGCCATCATTTTTTTGCATCACCACCATCATGGAAATATTCATACTAGCATTCAGTATCACTTGTTAACTTTTTAAGCTTCCCTTATACAAAGTACTGCACAGCTGTTCAAAAATTAGATTGCTTTCCTGCCTTAAAAGATTTTTTTAATATTTACAAAATTATTCAACTCAAATATCTACCAACTTTTCTGAAATAAAAAAACTAATTAAAAAAAACAAGAATATGCATAATTGATTAATAAAATGTGATTTTGAAACTGAATGTTGGTTATTTTGTAGTCACATGTACAAACGTATTGAAATTGTGATTCTGCCTCCTTAAGTGCATTGGAGCAAAGTAAAATATTCAAGAGCATCATTCTTTAAAAATTACAAAGTCAAGATTTGTTATTGATTCTCCATATAAGCAGTTGAAAATGGATTCCTCATTTAACTCTTGTGAGGCTAACAGTTTAAATATGTTATGCCTGCTAATGTGTATATTTGACGCTTGTTACTAAAGTTATTTTACCAAGAAATAAAAAAGGCACTGAAGTGGCAATTTATGAGCAGATTCTAACAAACTCTATCCTGATTCATACTTACTGTATATTTTACATCAGAATACAAAATTGACAGCTTAATTTTGTAAACCCCAATTACATGGTTTGGTAAAATATACCATCTTATATTTGTATGTAAGCATTCTGCAAATGATACATTCAGTGCCCAGATGTTTTATAAGCACACGTACCTGTAAGCAAAGATACAGTGCTACATCCCATTGGGGTGCAAGTAGCATCTCCCTTAAAAGCCCAATTGAACTCTTTTGTTTGTAACAAAATAAGTAGTATGGTTCTATTTTTTGCATTCATATGCAGATGCCATATTATGAACACCCAAAAAGTCTGCATATAGGAGTGAATACTTTTGAAAGATTATTGGTTAAATTTGACTTTTTTGTTGTGATTTTTATCAACAATTGTAATGAAATATATATACATTGTCTTTGATAATGTTATTTTATTTCAAAAATTTTGGGCAGTAAACCTTCCCTATGGGGAGAAATTACAACGTGAATGTTATAATGGCAATAAACCACTTTGAAACAATTTATAGTTTTAATGGTGTTAATCTAGAAAATGGTAGTTCTTATATACCCTAAATATATTTATGGACTAATTTACTTTACAAGATGTTGAGACTATTCTGTATATGTTGGGAAGCACAGTATTTAGTATGTGATAGTGACTGCCTCCAGATTTTATATAGCCATGGAACGGCCTTAATATAGAAATCTAATTTCCTAATTTTGAAAGTTGTTCATCGATGATGTGATTTTTATTTCCTATTAATGTTAAGGGGTCACAAAAATAGGTGAATTTATCAAACTTTACACCTCCTTTAAAAAAAATCACAAACAAAGCTGCATATATATCTTCTTCCTCTAAGGCAGGGGTGTCAAACTCCTGCCGTCATGGTGGCATCACATGATGTATCAGGACTTTTTCCCCTCTTTGCTAAACCAGGCATGGCCAGTGCATAATGCATCTGGGCTGTGAGTTTGACAGCCCTGCCCTAGGGATAGAGTCATTGATATACTGGTTGCACTTGTGGCGTGCCAGCAAAATATGCTCAGACCGACCAGCTCTATTTCCTTAATGAGGAAAGTTACATATGGAATGGGTGTAGCTAAGGCTTTTTCATCTTTCTAAAAAAAAGGGCATTGTATGAATTCTCAATTATCCAACTTCATAATGGTAGATCGATATCTGGAGCTGCATGAGGATGGGATTAGGGAAAATTTGAAGAGATATTTTTTAAAAAGAGTAAATACAAATCAAGGTCTAAAAAGAAAAAGAGAAACCAATAGGAAGGAAAAGGATGCCATAAATCCCAATGAAATTGCCAGATATTGTGGAATGCATTTAGGAAATCAAAGATATAGGTTTGATTATGAATGAAAAAGACTGATGGTATATTAAAAAAATAGCCAATTTTGCATAGCGGTTAAGGCATCAGGCTAGACACAGGGAGACCATGGGTATTAGTTCCACCATTGCCAAAAAAGCTAAGTAGGTGACCTTAGGCCAGGGCCAATCACAGTCTCCCAAATGTAGGAAGAATACTAGGGCGAACCACTTTTGAAAAAAAAAAAGTGCTAAGAAAGCTGCAGTCCTAGCAATTGCCAGGAGTCAAAAATTGACTCAAAAGGCACAAAAATAAAAATCAGAAATTATAAATTGGTATTACCGAGATCAGTGACTTTGGCAATTTTAAGATATCAAGATTGAGAAATGTTGATCTAGATTGTATCATATGTGAGCATATGAATTCATGGGTTGGTGGTTAATATGAATTACGCTCCAGAGTGCAATGGAAAGAACCAGAGAAATGGAGGGGGAAGCTATACAACGCTCTGAATGAATGTGACTGGGGGGGGGGATGATAATATTCAATTAGGATACATAAATGGGTAGGTAGCCACAAGATGAGACAAAATAAGAGAGCTTAAGAAGCTTCTTGGATGAGAAGCGAAATATCTTCAAAGAGGGGGGCTGTGTGGAGAGTTTCCTCCTTTAAATTCCTGGGAGTCTACCTCAGCAAAGATCTCACCTGGAAAAACAACACAACCCAGGTAGCCAGAAAGGCTCAACAGAGACTCTACTTCCTTAGGGTCTTGTGAAGAACAAAGTGGAACAGCGACTGATGACCTCCTTTTTACCAGTCCACTTATAGAAAATGTCCTCTCACATTGCATCAGTGTGTGGTATGCTGGCTTGACAGCCGCGGATAGAAAGACACTACAGAGGGTGGTGAGCACACACAAAACACTGTAGGCTGTCCCCTGATACCACTAGATGACATCGCTAAGGCTCTCTGCCTTAGAAGAGTGAGGAAAATTCTCAGGAATGACTCACACCCTAGTCAGCACTTCTTCACTCTCCTACCATTGGCACCAACAGGCTGAAGAACAGTTTCTACCCCTGGGCTGTCAGACTCCTGAATGGAAAATAACTTCATGTCAACACAGTATTGATAGACTTGTTGGGCCAGCGTGTTGTGCAATAAGTTCATATGGTGCAATAAGATTGTGTGTGTGTGTGTTAGCAGGATTCACTGGATTGGGGAATATATATATATATATATTGGTCTTCACGGTGAGTTGTATTGGGGGGGTGCATGAAGGGAGGCTCAGCCAATCTCATACACATGTTGTACTCTGAAAATAAAGGTTGATTTGATTTGATTTGAAAAACCAGAAAGTCCAGTTGCCTCTTAGAAAAAGCACCTTTGGGACAACCATGACCTGGATGACTGAGAGTCTCCACAGACAATCTCATTCTTGTTACATAGTTTGGGTCGCCTGATAAACAAACTGCACCTTTCCAAACCTGGTTCCCAACCTTATGAAACAGCAGCCCTTCATAGAGCAACCCAAACTGTGACGTAGCTTGTCTCAACGCGTTACCCTTTTGCTTGGATCACTGGAGGTAGGTAGCCAGACTGGCAGCGGCGGACCGTAAATGTTGGAATAGTGGCGGCTTCAGAAGCACTGGCTGTATCACAAAGAGTGGAATAACAGAGCACTTATTCCTGGAGGAGTATTCTGAGGCCGCTCTTCAACTAGCATATACGGGGAGCGAGACTAGCAGTTTACCCTGACCTAGGAGGAACCAGAAACCACAATCCCGAACAATCTGAAAGGAGGCGAGCCGGACCGCCCACAGGAACGTTTCCAGGCTCCTCCCCTTCTCCTGACTTCCGGTTCCGTCCTCCCTGCTTCCGTTTTGATGCTTCCTTTGAGGGAAGAGGAGCCCTTCCAACGGGAGCGCCCAGGCTCGGCGGGGTTTTCGGGGGGTTGTTTTTGGAAGAGGCGCGGAGGGGGCTGTCGCGGCGATGGAGAAGCTGCGGCGGGTGCTGAGAGGAGAGGACGACGAGGAACAGGGCCTGACGTC
>JANHFN010003616.1:795577-807690 GCA_032468175.1 Toxicocalamus goodenoughensis
TTTTCCACCAGGAAGTTGTTGTATTTCTGTTACTTTGCTGCCCCTTTTAAAATTCTATAATATTGCTTTTGAGTTGCTGTGTCCAGAACTTCATAATATTCCAAATGTGGCTACAATAAAAAAATTATACAAAGGCATTTTGGTAATACCAATTTTCGATTCAATTCTTAATTATTCCAGCATGGATTTTTTTTTTCATGGCAACCACAGAGGGTTTTTTGTTAGTTTGTTTGCACAATATGTTTAACTAGGTCATTTTTGAACTCCAAGATGTCATGAGAGTCCAGAGCTGGCCATTTTTAGTATTGGATTCTAACTTACTCTAAACCATGTTGTAGCAATTATATTCCCTCCTACAATTAAGTAAATATTTCTTTCCTCAGTACTCTCCTGATTTGCCTTGGGGGGGAATTAGTTTGATGCATTTAAAGTGGATGTTTCTTTAGATTTATTTATTTAAATATTAGATATTTAATATCTAAATATATTAAGTAATGTGCATATCTTATTCAGGGAAGAACAGCTTTCCTACATGTACATTTGTTACATTTTTAATATTCTTTTCTCTGTGCTGCCTATATAAGGATAAAGATTTGGACTGGAAAAGGTAAGCTGTATACTATTACAGTTTGAAACTTCCCATTCATTACTATGGATAAAGGAAACCATGTCTAATCATTTGCCTTTAGTCACTGTGAGAGTTTTGAAAACTATGTATTGTGTGCTTGTGTAGAATTGTCTGAGCATTAAAATCTGGCTTTATGAATTGCCACCTTGCAAATCACAGAGAAAGTTGTATTAATTTAGCACCTACCTGATTGTTTCTTGGTTTTAATTGTTTGTTTCTTTTTGTGTGATAATTAAATTGTAGACCACTATTAATATTGAATGGATATTATATATTTAGTATAATAGAATTCTTTTTATGTGTGTATACAATAACTATTAAGATCAAACAAATACATGGAAATGAACACAAATCTGTTCTGCCTTGTAATTTTTAAAACATGTTTATGGAAAATTCTCAGCTCTTGAAAAAAATTGCCATCGATTGCATAGTTTATTAGGATCTGCTAGCAGAAGTGTGTCATTTTGATCCTTTTAAATCATTATCATGGATCATTGTACCCTTCTGGACTGCTTTTAGGTATTGGGTTAAGTGTGTTCCAAGTTATAGTTGGGCATGAGAAGGGCAGCGGAGATCAGTGTAATTGCTACATCCTTTGGGATACCACAAAATTGGTTCTTTTATATTTACAAGAAGCCAATGGGAGGTTATCCAGTGGTTTGATTCCCAGTTTTACATTGCTACGCCAGGCCAGATGGTAGTATTGAATCGTGTTTGATGCCTGGAGGTTATGAAGTTCTGAATGGGAGAGAACAGATGACTTTTCTTGATTGTCATGGCATTACCTGGACATCTGCAACTTGGAGGTTCCCCTGAACCCACAGCTCCTGTGAAACAGCAGTTGGAGGCCAGCTGGAGTAGGTTTCCAGCTTAAGCTACTGGACCAGTTGTTGATCCTATCAAGTGGAAGGATCTTGTTAAAGCAACTCATACCCTCACCACCACTCACTTGGACTACTGTTACATGTGCTGCATGGGGCTATCTTTGAAGATCATTCCGAAGCTGCAGTTGAGTTAGAATATAGGGGCTCAGAGATCATATTCGATCAATATTTGGGCCAGTTTGTTTCCACCAAACTTCTGGGTGCAGTGAATGGCTTTGTACCTCTAATTGCAGGACTGCATTCTCTCATTGGCAATGTCCAACCAGTTTGATCTACCTGGAAGAAACTATTAATGATAACTGGAGAGGGGAACAAGGCAAAATGGTGTTGCTTTTCAGTGGGTGCACAGTTCCTTTGGAACAGTTCCCAGGGGATATTTAATTGGCTCCAATTCTGATTGCTTTCCAGAAGCTGATTTAAGCAGAACTTCACTGAAAGGCATTTTGGCCTTGATTCAATATTAATTTGGTTATTGTTTGATAAATCTAATTACTTTTTATTATGTTGTGGATCATTTATTTGTATGCTTTTATTTAATGTATATTATTTCTTGTGTATTTTTTTCTTTTAAAGTCCTTAGAGACTTTGTATAATAATAATAATAATAGTAATATAGTAATATAGTAATAGTGTATTCAGTGAACTAATGACATTCCTATCTGTTCAATAAAAGTGAGGTAAAAATTAATTTTTGACCATTTGCACTTACAGTTTAATAATGGAATTGAATTTTTGTTCTGATTTGTATTTTATGTATACAGCTATCAAGTGAATAACTAGATTGGGATATATACATATATGGTGTATGTATAATTTTAGAATGTCCTTTTTATTTAATTTCTATAAGCATATGTATACTCTTAAACATGTCAAAAGATTTATTTGAAAAACAAGTTATATGTTTGAAAGTGATGCCTGCCTAAATATTATGTTGTCATCCATTTATTCCTAATGTTTATAATGAATCATTTTTAGAAATGAAATTGTGAAAAGAGCATGTTTATCACCAATAAATAACATTCTAATTCTGCTAGTCTGTATTTTGTTCATCGTACCATAGTAAATCAAATAGAAATATATAATCTCTAGTGTTTTAATTTGATTACTTCATTTATTTTACATAATTAAGATGTTCGTTAGTCTGCCAGGATTCATTCTTCATTTAATTTTTTTAGGGATTTAAAGTGAGTATGCAAGCTTATCTTTGAAAAAATAAATATCTACATATAAAATTAGTGTACATTTTTAAAATCAATTTGTAAATACTTGAGGCTTTAAGAGCATCTACCTTTTACAATTGTTATTTATTTTAGCATTCTGATGTTTGCATTGGTAACAATGTTTTATTAGTAAATATTTCTGTCCTATTAAAATCTGATTTATTTATTTCTTTATCCATAGGTCCTTGATGGATCATCCCTGAGTTTTAATACTCGTGTGAAATGGTTTGCAATATGTTTTATATGCGGCATTTTGTGTTCTCTCCTTGTAAGTAAATATTTCACAAAACACAGAATAAAAAAATCCCCCTTTATATGTTTTAATTATTTTTCATCTGTTCTTAGACAAATGTATTGATATATGGAGTTGGTAGAGAATGATTGGTCAATACATTAGGAAAAAGTACACAGTATATGGAAATACTAACGTCTCCTGGGATGCAGATTTTCTATGTGTCAGATGTCATTTGTGTAAAAAGCAGTCAGAAAACATTTGTAACCTTCAAGGGTAGTCTTCAAGATCTCTATGTGTATTGGATCACAAATCCAATCTTACATAATGCTATTTATGGTGGCTTGGGGTTGTCAAAGATTATAGGCCAATACTGGGTTAGGGAAAGCAGATGCAAAAGTTACAGAGAACAAGATTTTTTCCTCTTTTTATACTGTATATAACATTTGTATATATACTGTTGCTCCAAATTATTCTTAAATAGAATTATCTGCAGCAGACCTAACTGTTCACTAGTGCCATTTTGTAAGTCATTAGGGGAAGAGAAAACTTTTCAGATGATCTTAAAAACAGCTGGTCGACCCTTGGGATTTCATCAGTCAAGCCACAGCAACTGCTTTGATTACTTCCTATTAGTATTTCATATAGTACTGGATAACAGACTTTTTCAGAATGGTGGTGCTACTTTCTTCCTTTTAAACTGGTGTACAGTGCCTAGTCTCTGCTTTGTTTTGTATTTATTCTTCCCTCAGTTTGTGTTTATATTTTTAATCTAGTCACCATGCTACAGTTTTCTTTCCAGTCTAAAGCGAAAGAGTTTGTAAGGTTGGCTACATATTCCTTTATCTCAATCAGATGCACCATTGGGGGAGGCTGGCTTTTATGCCATTAATCAAAAGCCAGTGTTCCTGCTCTTCCTGCAGCTGGAAAAAAATGGTTTATTTTACAACTAAAACAAACTGGGGAAGCGGAGAAGAAGATAACAGTGCACAAGTTTGGGTGAACTAGCGAACACTTTACTTTAGAGCTGTACTTTAACAGACCTGATGAATGGCTGGAATTATCCTCAGAGACTGACAGTTCAGGGACAAAGGAGCAGAGGACTTTGCTTCAGGATTCAGGTTATCTTTAAGGCACAGGAATCAACTTCAGTCAGACATAGTTTTAAGATTTAAATGATTGTGGATATGTGTGTTAGAAACCTTGTCCTCTACAATATTCCTGTTTCTATACATACAGGGCATTCTTTGAAATTTCAATTCTGTTGAAATCTCTCTCTCTCCCAAGATCAGGAATTACAGTGGGAACAATTTGTATGTACAGGTAGTCCCTGACTTATAACCATTTTGTGACCTTTTGAACTTACAGTGGCATTGACAAAAGTGACTTACGATCATTTTTCACACAACCATTGTAGGATGCCCATGGCCATGTGATCAAAATTCAGTCACTTGGCAACTGGCATGTATTTATGATGGTTGCAGCATCCTGAGGGGGTTATGTGGTCATCTTTCGCAACCTTCTGACAAGCGAAGTCAGTAGGGAAGCCCGACGTTAACAAATACGTTACTAATTTAACCACTGCAGTAATTCACTTAACAACTGTGGCAAGAAGTTGGGCGCAAAATCAGGCA
Source organism: Toxicocalamus goodenoughensis (assembly GCA_032468175.1). Classification (NCBI taxonomy): domain Eukaryota; kingdom Metazoa; phylum Chordata; class Lepidosauria; order Squamata; family Elapidae; genus Toxicocalamus; species Toxicocalamus goodenoughensis. Next base: position 800,176 of record JANHFN010003616.1, read on the forward strand.
AAAATCATTGTGTTGTTTAGCAATGGAAATTTTGGGCTCAATTGTCATAGGTTGAGGACTACCTGTATTTTGTAAATTGGACTTAATACATTATTTGTTTTTAGTTCTTTTCAATCAAGATTGATTTTACTTGTTGCCCACTAAGACTTAACAGCTCTTGGTGACCCCAGGATGTTGTTGTCAGAAAAGTATAATGTTCTAATAATTTGTCTTGATTCTTGGTTTGATAAAACTATAGATCTCCTCATGGTTGGCTTTTTTAACTGTATATATGCAGGGGACAGGATTGCTCTGGCTTCCAGGTGGAATAAAACTCTTTGCAGTGTTCTATACCTTGGGAAATATTGCTGCTTTAGCCAGGTATGATCTTTTTGTAGTCTTTTTATGAGATTGACATGTTTCCACATTACTTGCAAAGTGCAAATAATTCTCTGTATATAGAACTGGTCTCTTTTGAAATTTATTCTGTACAATTACCAGATGTAAAAAAAACAATAGCAGATGGGACACAACTGCAGCTTTTAACTAGTAAATGTAACTTCAACTGATATAATGGGAGGGAACAGTTCCCCTCCCCATCTCCTGACTATACCCTCAAAATTTGCTCTATCATTTTCATCCAGAGTTGGACAGGCTATATAGAGTGGAATGAAAGAGAAACATTGAATTATATCGATTGTCATAGTCATAAATGGACAAAAAGGGACTAGTGACCCTAACCTATAGCTATGACTGAGAAGATTTTAAAAAATCTTATATTTTTTTCAAACTAGTACTTGCTTCCTGATGGGTCCAGTGAAACAGCTGAAAAAGATGTTTGAACCAACAAGATTAATTGTAACAATTGTTATGCTGGTAAGTTATGCTTGTTTGAAACCAAGAAAACAGTTTATAAGTTCCAGATATTGGTGTCCATTCATAAATATAATGACACCAAAATTACAAAATGTTGCACTCAAATAATTAAGCAATAGACTGCACTGCATGTTTTGTCACTTGTCCTCTTTCCCCGTGATGCTTCTGGTTGCATATTGATGATTAGAAAGGGTTTATCTGTTCCATTATTATTTTTTTTCTTCAGCGTTTGTCCCGCATAATAGCAGGGTCCGCTATCCCTTGTTGTTGTGGTCTGGGCACCTGGATGGAGCTGGGTGATTACTGGTTTATCTGTTCCATTACCTTAGCATATTAGCAGAATGACTTGACTTATTTGATTTGTTAAGTGATATCTTATGGCTGAGATATATTTGTCCTTTCATGAAATTTTTCCCGATGATGAGACTGTTACTGATCAGTAGCATAACTTTCTGAGAATTGCAGTGAATCTTTTGTAGGTTCTGTGACAATACAGAGATATGGTTAACCACTTGCACAACAAATGTTCAAATTTACAATGGCGTTGAATAAGCAGGAGTTATGATTAGTCCTCGATGATCTGGCTATTCCGCCACACCTGTGATTACACACCTGTGATGGCAACTGGCTTGCACTTAACGATGGTCACAGCATCCTGCAGTCACATGAATGATTTGTGGCTTTCCCTGGCAGTTTCCCCCAAGCAAAGTCACTTTCCTGCCTGTTGGCTTCCTTGCAAGCTGCCTCGGATTTGGAAATTCCTGCCAGCTTCCCCATTGACTTAGATTGTTGGAAGCCAGCAGGAAGTTGCAACTTAATGCCCTGCTATCCCCACTTAACAGGGGCAGTGGAAACTGCAGGAATTGCCATTGCTAAGTGATGCAGTCATGGGATGTTCACAATCTATGACTCTTTATCACTTAGTAACAAAAATTCTGATCCCACCTGCAGTCATAACTTGAGGACTACCAGTACTGAAAACCCTAACATACTTATATACGCATTGATCTCACTCATGTTTTGTTTTGGGCAGCTTTCTTTGATCCTCACATTATTTGCTGCATTTTGGGTAAGTAGTGTTAATCAAACTTTTTGTACTTTTCAGCATGAATTTACTTGCTTTGGATGCCCTAGTTAGTCTGTCTTATTTAAGATTTACTTTGTCTAGCTTAATATATTACACACATGTAAATTTTTCCCAGTTAATATATTACACAAATGTAAATTTTGCCCAGTTTTTTATTCTATTAAATAGTTGTAGATTGAGTGATACTATGTTATTTAAATCTGCAAGCATGAGTGATCTTAATATTGTTTATTCTTTCCAATAGAAAAGTGAAATTATGTGGCCTTCTGCTTTGCTGAATTTTCAGTCAGAAATAGAAGGTCCATGCAACACATTTTGTTTTTAATATATACCATCGAATTCAACACATGTTCTTTTCCTCACTTTCTTAGTGGCAAAAGAAAGGGTTAGCCCTGCTGTTCTGCATTTTGCAGTTTATGGCAATGACCTGGTAAGGCTTTCTTTGAAATCCTATCATTTATTACAATCATGCAACCCTTTATTGTTACAAACTATGTAAATCCGATAATGTAGTCACCTTGATTTGTGGTTGTGACTTGAAATATTGTGGATTCTTATTAGAACTAAAGGATGTATAAAAATGGTTTTCAAATTGTTTGGGGGAACTATAGGATTGCTTTGAAAGTATAGCAGCCTCTAGAAAGTCTGGAAGTGGCTACCAGACTAATTAGCTGACCCCACCTGAGCCCTCTGCTTCCTTCCTACCCCCCCCCCACCATCTTTTAATTCATGTAGTTGTACTTTAATTATAGCAATAGCACTTAGACTTATATACCGCTTTACAGCCCACTCTAAGCGGTTTACAGAGTCAGCATATTGCCCCCAACAATCTGGGTCATCATTTTACCAATCTCAGAAGGATGGAAATGTGAGTCAACCTTGATCCCATCAGGATCAAACTTCTGACAATGAGCAGTGAGTTAGCCTGCAGTATTGCATTCTAACCTGCACCACCACAGCTCTTATTTTTATTGTTTTATTGTTTTGCAATTATTACACTTACATTTGTTAATATTTTTTCAATTGTACTATTGTAAACCCCAGAGTAGCCCCATGGCAAGATGGGAAGCAAATAAATTTACAAATAAATAAAGAGAATTCCCTGACAAGAAGGTGATTAAAGGATACTCTTTCTATTACTGACGTGTTTCTTCAGTACATATTTACATAGGGATTGTTGGATGTTCTGGAACATTTCATGCAAAGCCATTTCTAACTGGTGTATATAAATATAGCCTTTTTTAAAGGATACATTTATTAAACATGCTGAAACAAATGTCATAGCATATTATGAACAAGTATTGATCATAATTTAAAGACTTGGCATTTCAGATATTGACCATAGATCAATCCTTTATTTGTTAACAGTATTTATTATTCATTGTACAATATTTCTAGCCCATCCCAACCCAAATGGGATTGGTCAGGGTATAAGAAATCCCAAAAGAATGCATGAGAAACATATAGAGAAAATAAAAATCAGCAGGGGGGAAAACCCCTAATGCATCCCAGTCATTTTTCATTTAACTAAAGGGCCAAATGCTCTTTGGAACAGATCTGCTTTGTCTTGTGTTTGGAATCCCTGTAGAGTAGGGCCCCTCCATACCCTCAAGAGAAAGTTTTCCTGCTCTTGAGGGGATGTCATCACTTACAAGACCTGCCCCCTGGCCCAATGGGCAACTTCACTTTCTTGTTTATATGCATACTGAATTTTGAATTAATTGATGGGGTGGAGTAAAATATTTACTAAGCCTTCCTTCTCGGAAATGTATAAGTCAAATAACAATAATAATAATATTTATTTACTATTTTGAGTTTCTACACTTACAACAAAATCTGAAATGGAAGGAAGAATTAGGAATCTTGTAGCAGTATATCTCTTGTTTTGTTCTGAAGTATAATCTGAATAGCTAATTATATGAAATTGTGACAATAGACTGATGTCTCTGGGTGGCTGCAAAAGGGTGCTAAAACATAATTTCTCACCTTCCTCTTTTAGGTACAGTTTGTCATACATCCCATATGCAAGGTAAGTGTTACCATATTAAAAAAAAAGTTTGAAAATTTGAATGCTTGCCAACTGGTTTATATTTATGACAGTTTGCGTGTCCTGGGGATCATGTGATCCCTTTTAGTGAACCTTCTGACAAGCAAAGTCAATGGAGAAACCAGATTCACTTAAGAACTGTGTTACTAACTGAAAACTGTAGACATCCACTTAACAACTGTGGGAAGCAAGGTTGTAAGATGGGGCAAAGCTCACTTAACAATTGTCTTGCTTATCAACATAAATTTTGGGCTCAATTGTGGTCATAAGTCAAGGACTACCTGTATCTAGTACGTTGGTCTTCAGTATGAGGCCTGCCAGGCTTCAAACCTCAGTTGATTTTATTTTATTAAATTCCTTGAACAAAATGATTGTAATTGAAAACAAAAGCAAATTAAAATCACCATTACAAATTGAGCTAAAATATGGAATTTTATTAAAATGAATTGTTGGTTATAAAATTGTACAATGGTTGTCTGAAACGGTATCATTTTGCTTTCATTGAGAATGGAGGAAAGAGAAGGGTTTTTAAATGAGAAGTTAATTGGTATACCACTTGGTAAAGCCTTAAAAATAATGCATCATATCCACAAGCTGTACTTAGTGATTTTTCTTTTTCTTTTAAAGGGATGCTGTATTGAAATGCTTCACTTCTTGCCTAGGTTAAAGAGAAGCAAAACTTTTTCCAGTGCTTGGAAATCTACATCATTTCTCTTAGGTTTACTCCCAAGTGCTTCAGATCCTGAAACAGTGACATCCTTACTCACAATGGTTATTAAATTGTATTAGCAAAAGAAGCTTTTTTTTTTCTTTTAAAGTACAGAACCAAGGCATACCATCACAAGACCCCTCAATCCATGCTTACTCTAAAAATATTTCTTTTACTCACTCAGTGGTCTTAAAATTGCTGGATGAAAGTCTGCTAATATGATTTAATCTCAAAATGATACCGTCCTTGAGTTTCAGGTAAAATGCATGTAAATACATCTGCCTCATTTTTTTATTTATCTTTCCAATTTGTCTTGTTTTATCTTCCAAAATCCTATTAAATTGTAAAATGAAGATTTACACTATGTTATAGCTACTAGGCCTCTTCAGAAATAATTAACAGTGGAGACAGCATGGGGGGGAAATGATACTATATAAGAAATGTGTTTTCCAAATTCAGGAACTTTATGTTATTCCTTTATTTTAAATGCCAACTTTTTATACTGTGACACTTAAATGCATTTAACTAAAAGAAGTTGAGTAATATATTAAATCAATGATTAAAATATTTAAAATTATGCAGTGTAATGGTATTTATGATTGAGATGTTCTGTAGAGATTCCGTATGTTAGTGCTGTTAGAACTACTATAAAATTACTTGGTCAGACTCAAACATGGGTTAATGCTTATGTTTTGCTTATTTTAAAAAGTAGTGTCTACTGATATACTCCCACAATTTATTTACAGCATGCCCACTTTTCTGTAAATTTAGAATTAATCTCCCATACACTTTTTTGATTTTTAGACTTTTGGACTTTTAATTTTGATTCTGATGGTGATTTGATTTTTGATTTACTTTTAATTGCATTTTTGAATTATTTGATTTTTGATTTTTGATTTTTTGATTTGATTTCTCGTTTATCTGGTTGTCTGTATTCCGTTATTGTTGGATGTACACCGCCCCGAGTCCCTCGGGATAGGGGCGGTATATACATCTAATAAAATAAATAAATAATTAAATAAATAAATATTACACTATACAGTAGAATTCAGTACAGTTACTGCTCTGGGATAGAAGCTGTTTTTCAGCTTATTTGTCCTTGTTTTTATTGTCCTGTACCGTCTGTCAGATGATAATAGTTCAAAAATAGGGTGCCCAGGATGAGATGGATCTTTAAGAATGTTTTGAACTTTTTAAAGTTCAAATGTTGTTTTAACAGTTGTGTTACAACCGTTGTAATGTTGTAACAATGTTGTAACAGTCATGTGAAAAACAATTGTAAGTCACTTTTTCAGAACCATTCTAACTTTGAATAGTCACTAAATAAACTGCTGTAAATTGAAGACTATCTGTACTACTGTAATATATTTGAAGAGCACCAGGTAAGAACTACTGAGTTGATGAACCCCAGAAGCAAGACTGCCTCTATGTTTTGAGGTCACCTTAGAAAAGGAAAGTTATATATACTTAGGAATAATAAATGACCAGGCCATGGAAATTAACACAAAGAAACCTTTGGGTGAATAGTATTTACTGGAATAAGTATGAGACCTTTTGCATTTTCACGGTCCAATATGGCCTCTTTCACTTGTTAGGATTAGGATCAGCTCTAGAAACTAGCACGTGCCAGAAACATTTGTGTTAAGTGATAAACGTTTATGTAATTTCATGTAGATGTCCTGTCAAGCTTTCCAGTTGAGAAGAGAGTAAACGGAAGAATGCTACTGTCCAAAGAAGTCATTCCTTGGAAGACAAGGAATATTTATTTATATCCCACTTTATTACATTTACAAATAACTGAAGGTGCTGAACACACACAACACTCTTTCTTCCTCCTGTTTTCCCCATAACAACAACCCTGTGAGGTGGACTTGGCGAAGAGAGAAGTCACCCAACTGGTTTTCATGTTTGAGGATGGACTAAAACTAAAACTAAAACCAACTCCTGGTTTCCAGCCTGGTACCTTGACCACTAGACCAAATTAAGATGAATATTATTAGTAAAATGCTATTAAGGTGCTGTCAATAATATGTCATCCGGGCTGAAAAATTGAAAAGAAATCCATCTTTTTAGAAAAAGATGATCTCAGGACAGAACCTCTATCTTCTGTGTGTATCTTGCTCCCTTTCCTGCCGACTTTGTTAACTTTTTAAGATGAATTCGAAAGTGAATATGTATTAATATTGTATTGTTTTATCCGTTTGCTTTTACTTAGTTGTAAGAGTCAGCGTTTTAGGTGAAAGAGCGGCATATAAATTTTAATAAATAAAAGCCAAAAAGAAGCCTCTTCGGAAGCGTACATACAAGGAGGAGAGGACCGCACCAGTCTTTGGACCGTTTCCCCCCCCAACCCCTTTCAAAAAGCAGCCGGCCTCTCCGCCGTCACCTCCAGGATCTGATAAGCTCCGCCCCCCAGAAAGAACCCAATTTGCCAAGAGGGCGGGGCGAGGAGGATTAGGCCGGAAACCGGAAGGAACGTCCTCACCGACTGGGGCTCGGCTGCAAAAAGTGTCGCAAGTTAGTGAGGCCGTTTCTTGTCTTCTCTGGTGCGCCTAGACTGCTCTGCAGGGGTGTAGCGGAAGAGCCGCCTCCGTCGCTGCTCGCAGTCGGCTGGAAAAAGAGCTGAGGAGGGACGAGACGAGAGAGATGGGAGCGGCGCTCAAAATCTTAGTCGCCGTCTTTCTGCGTCTCGAGACTCTCCTGTCCTTTCTCCCTACCTTCGACGGGGAGAGGAACTAATCATTTCCAAAGGACTAAAACAGAGCCAAGGATCTTCAAACTTGGCAAGTTTAAGATTTAAGATTTGTGGACTTCAAC
>JANHFN010003617.1:36178-46408 GCA_032468175.1 Toxicocalamus goodenoughensis
ATACAGGGTTAGGTCAGTATGCTAACCCTAACAGGGACTGGAGGCTAAAACATATGAAGAACGGTTGCAGGAACTAGATATGTCTAGTTTAATGAAAAGAAGGACTGGGGGAGACATTATAGTAGTGTTCCAATATCTCAGGAGTTGTCACAGTGAAGAGGAAGACAAGCTATTCTCCAAAGTACCTGAGGGCAGAACAAGAAGCAATGGGTGGAAATAATCAAGGAGAGAAGCAACTTAGAACTAACTAAGTTTCCTAACAGTTAGAACAATTAATCAATGGACCAACTTGCCTCCAGAAGTTGTGAATGCTCCAACACTGGAAGTTTTGAAAAAGCTATCAGATAACCATTTGTCTGAAGTGGTGTAGGGTTTCCTGCCTGGGCAGGGGGTTGGACTAGAAGACCTCCAAGATCCGTTCCAACTCTGTTATTCTATTCTATTCTATTCTATTCTATTCTATTCACTACATTTTTCTGGTCTTTTTACATCTGTATAAAATGGAAACCAGGTAGTGAGGGTTGAAGTTTACATTAATTAGTAAAACTTATAAAGGAACCAAATGAATAATGCTGAGACAATTTGAATAATGTGAATAAAAACAACATATTGAATCAATAAGACAAAATTATAAGTTATATTTAAATAAACATGATGTTCAGCCAATACAAGCTCAAAAGTGTTCTCCCAAGTCAATAAGCTTTGTTTATGAAAGTCTTATCACTTGGCTTTCTCCAAATTGGGTGATTGAGTGCTGTTTCACAAGGTGTTTTTGAACTGGAAGCAAGTTTAATTTTAATCTATCAATCATTCAATTAAGACCTCTATTGCAAGAAATTCCTGGAAAACAATATTCCGAAAAGCCAATGGATTGAATTTGAAATGCTGGTTTACAACTAAAATGTGATATTATCAATAACAAGAATAAGAGTACCACAAATCTGTCCTCTGAACAGGTGAACAGAAAAGAATATTTTTACTTTATTTTTACTTTATAGGTTGCTAAAATAAATTTGACACAAATTGAATTTATTAGATGCTTGAGGATGACTCCCAAATTATTTTTTCACATTCTTCCCTTCTGTAAGCTTCCATTAATTTTTTTATCCCTGTAGCTCATATATGGGTCACATCCAAAGATACTGGATGAAATTAGATCCTTTTCCTTCTACCACATGGTCCCAGATTAAAATATTATATACCATGGACTTCTTCAGCTGCTTGTGTATTTCAAATGGATCTGGGTTGGGATCCTAATATGGGATGATATTGAAAGATTTGTGAGGATGACTTTTTCAGCTTTTCTTCTTCAAAAATAATTCTTCAGATACCACAGAGAAATAGAAATCTAAGAACAGATCTTCCCACCATCTGTAATTATCATAAATACAGTTATTAATTCTTCCTGGTGCTGAAGTCTTTATGGCAAATGTATAACCAAAAAGGATTCAGACCATATGAATACTACCAATATTTGCTGCCTGTGCTGATCTGTAGCTTGAATCAAAATACAGATGAAGTCCTTTCAAGCTTATTCCTGAAAAGGTGCATTCAGGGTTTCAGAATATTGTCAACAATGTGATGGTGAGGTGGTAAGGCAAATCATGCTAATATATTTTTGGGGACTCTTAACCATTATTAGGCAAACTCTGTTCTATATATCCACTCAGCACAATGACCATGACAATTTTTCTCTTGCTTTTATCTCTTATGGTTTCAAAAAGTGACATAAGAAACTGCATTATTTGTGATCCTCGTCCTATTTCTCACAACTATTTCCAACCTGGTGATCTTATCATTGGTGGCATTACTTCACTAATGTTCATGCCTATAGAGCTAGAAAGCTTCATGGAAGATCCACATCTTTCATTTATTGATGAAGTCATGTAAGTGTTCCCCACCCCATTGTGAAGTGCAAGAGATATTATATTATACTTGTATTTAGGATAATGCTACATATACCAGAATTAGTTGTAGTGAAAAAATATCTTTTATATAATTCAAATGATTCAACCTTGATTAATTTCCCAGAGGTTCTTAAAAGAATTAGCAAATAATCCTTCAATATACTAATTGAAGAATAGAGGATCCTGATCAAAGGTGGTATTCATCAGGTTCTGACCAGTTCTGGAGAACCAGTAGTGGAAATTTTGAGTAGTTTGGAGAACCAGCAAATACGACCTCTGACTGGCCCTGTCACCATCCATTCTCTGCCTCCCATTGAGTCCCAGCTGATTGGCTGGGTCTTCTTTTGTTGCCCTGCACAGGAGAACAGAACTGGAAAGCAGGTTAGTGGGATGGAGAGCGAATGGGAATTTTGCAGTATCCTTCCCCTGCCATACCCACCAAGCTACACCCACCAAGCAACACCATGTCCATCAAGCCACGCCCACAGAGCCAGTAGTAAAAAAAAATTGAATCCCACCACTGGTCACAAATCACTTTTCTCAGTGCCGTTGTGACTTTGAATGGGTCACTAAACAAACTGTTGTAAGTCAAGGACCACCTGCACGGTGGAAAAACTTATTTAGTACTCTGGTTACTTTCCTCCATTTCAAAATGTTAAATTTAAAGGATTAAATTCTTAACATAACACTGCATAAGGAACTCAGGAACCATATTCAAAGAACTGGCACCATCAGAGGCACATGGCTGGGGTTTTTTTTTCTGTTCCTGCTTCCTGTTTTTCAGCAGTGTTCCTCCTAAGATTAGGCTGGCACCAATCCTGATGGGTTTAGGAAAACCTTTAGACCCCAATTCTTCCAGAAATCCTTTATAACCTGCTACAATTGGGTTTCTCCTGCGGTAAAGGGTTACGGCTGCATGGATTTTTATTCCCGGGTGTGTTCTGCCCGACAACACAGAACAACATCTACCGTTTTAATATTCTACTGTAAGTGGGAAATGAGAGATGCTTAGGATTGATTGAACAGCCTAAGTAAGTAAATAAATAAGTACATTCCCACAAAAAATGTCTCCAGTTTTAATGCCGGACAACTGGATCAGTTTAAGCTTCTAAAATTACCACAATAATGTCTCTGCAAACACTTTCCCCTCTAATTGACTGACATTCCTTTACGGGCAGTTCCACTGCCAAGAATATCTTCCCAACAAAACTCAAATTTTCAATCATCCAACTCATTGCCCATATGCCACAATGTGACCTCCTAAATAGACTTGTATTCCACCACATCTGCCTTCGCCAAGCTGCCAACTTATAAATATCCCATGTTCACTTTGCTTACTGAACAAAAAGCCACAATCATCCATTTGCACATTCACTTTTTGTGGGGGGCTTCAGATACTGGAAAAATAACCAAACTCCTTCCCAAAGTTCTTAGCTCCTGCATTGGTCATTTAATTTGAAAGGAGGAAGCATCAATAAATCTGATTTTTCTCTTATTGAAAGCAGCATCTTTTAATGGTGAAGACAAGCATTTCAAAGAAGAAAAGCTCTAGGCCCAAGTTAACAATACACAATTGCTGTACAGGAACGGTAGTCCTTGACATACCACCACAATTGGCCTGAAAAAATCCTGTTGCTAAGCAAGGCAGTTTGTCCCATTTCATGACCTTTCTTACCACAGTTGTTAAATGAACCACTGCAATTGTTAAAGTTAGTAACACAGTTTTTAAGTTCACCTGGTTTTATCGCCGACTTTGCTTGTCAGAAGGTTGCAAAAATGAATCACAAGACCCCAGGACACTGCAACTATCATAAATATAAACCTGTTGCAACAACCATGGGGATGTTGCAATGGTCATCAGTATGAAAAACGATCATGAGTCCCTTTTTCCAGTGCTGTTGTAATTTCTAAATTAATGGTTGTAAGTTGAGAAATGTAGTTGAGGAACAGTTGTAAGTTGGGGAATGTAAGGATTGTGGTTGATGAATGGTTGTAAATTGAGGAATGTAAGTTGAGGAATGGTCATTAAATGAATGGTTGTAAGTTGAGGAATGCAGTTGAGGAATGGTTGTAAGTTGAGGAATGTAAGCTGAGGAATGGTCATTAAATGAATGGATGTAAATTGAGGATTGTGGTTGATGAATGGTTGTAAGTTGAGGAATATAAGTTGAGGAATGATCATTAAATAAATGGTTGTAAGTTGAAGAATGTAGTTGAGAAATGGTTGTAAGTTGAGGAATGGTCACTAAATGAATGGTTGTAAGTTGAGGAATATAGTTGACAAATGGTTGTAAATTGAGGAATGTAGGTTGTGGAATGGTCACTAAATGAATGCTTGTAAGTTGACGATTGTAGTTCTCAACATCTGGTTGAAAGTTATGATGGACCCCCCCAAAAAATGACTTACGAATGGGATTTGAAGTTCCAACATCTGCCACACCTGTGATCACATGACCACATTTGGCCACTTAGCAACCAGCTGGTTCTAACTGTGGTCATAAATTGAGGAAAACTTGCAGCATAGGTCTCCAAAAGATGGATGTAACCTTCATGTAAAGGCTTTCGGTGAGCGAGAATCTATCATTTGCTCAGTCCACGTCTTCTATTGCTCAACATTTCTTTTTGGGAAGAAAACATATTTCAGATGCCCATTTGGTAATTTATGTGGTTCTGTGGGCAGTGGGGACTGACAAGGCCCTTTGACTGATAGGCTTGCTTTACTCCATGGAGCCAGAGGGGACAAAATGTAGGCTTTGTTGCTACTTCCCTCTATACATTTTTTTTAAAAAAAAAAATCTCATACTGTCAAGGCGAAATGCCACATATGAAACCCCTCAGACAAGGAGAACATGCTTTTCCCATCGACAATCACAATATTAACTCTGCCCAGCAGCGCTTCTGTATTAGCTTTTGGACCTGCTTTGAACATGACAACACAAGGGATCATTGCCACGGTTCAGCAAGTCTTTGATTTCCCCTGGTGACAGGTTTTTTTGAAGGCCATCGCTCATTCCGGGCTAAAATGAAAACACATCGAGAAGAAGCTAGCTTGGAGGTGGGTGGGCATCACTTTAATTATCTGCACCCCTTTTTAACATAAAGCTGATGCCACCACGACTTGGTGCCTTTCCCTCACCTCTGGAAGGGCGGAAAGGAGGGAAAAGGGAAGAAAAATCCATCTTCCAAGAGTCATTTGAAGCTGTCACCTAATATATAATCTGGGCCCATAAAGTCTGCCAAGCAGGGAAAATTTAGACAAGGGCTTGAAGTCAAGGCAAGAAAGGTTAAGGGCTGCTCTTTAGAAACACGAGGAAAACATGAAAAGAGAGCGTAACGAGCCAAGGAAAAAGAGCATTCCACTCATCGTACCACAGCACCAGTTGATGTATCCACTGGAGATATATATATATGCAGTGGTGGGATTCAGCCAGTTCGCACCACTTTGGGAGAACCATTGGTTAACTTTCTCAGCCGTTTGGTGAACTGGTTGTTGGAAGGAATCGTTAGGGCAGAGAACCGGTTGTTAAATTATCTGAATCCCACCACTGGATATAGGGATGCATTTGGGGGCAGGACAAGAACAACAGGTAGAAGCTCATCAAAGGTAGAGCCAACCTAAAAGTCAGAAGAAATATCCTGACAATGAAAAGAATTAACCAGGGGAATGTCTTGCAGTAAAGTTCTGGGAGCTCCATCCAGTGGTGGGATTCGAAAATTTTTACGACTGGTTCGGTGGACATGCAGGGGAAAGATACCCACTCCAGGGGAAGATTACTGCAAAATTCCCACCCCACTAACCTGCTTTCCAGCTCCGTTCTCCTGTGCAGGGCAACAAAAAAAGACCCAGCTAATCAGCTGGGACTCGGGAGGCAGAGAATAGATGGGAGCAGGGCCAGTCAGAGGTGGCATTTGCCGGTTCTCCAAACTACTCAAAATTTCCGCTACCGGTTCTCCAGAACTGGTCAAAACCTGCTGAATGCCACTTCTGGTCCAGTCACATGAGTGCCTTGACTAACCATGATCATGATTTATGACCTAAATTTCAGTCCCAATGGCAGTTGCAAATCGAGGGCTAACTGTAGAACAGGATTGCTATCCAAAGGCAGGAGGGAATCCAAAATTGCTCTTCGTAGTTATGCAGCAACGTGAAAAGGCCATCGCTTGCTTTATTCTGCTTTAGTGAATTCTGGTTTAGTGATTTTTGGTTTCAAGCCACATTCAGGCTTCTGAAGGTAAGGCATCACCTTCAAGCCAGCTTTAGAAGGTCTGATCCTGGGGTTGCGAAAACTCCATTGGAGGAGAATATTTTAACGGTGAATTTGTCCATGCATGTGTTGGAAGAAATGTCCATCTGGGTTCAGTTCCAAGTGGGGAGAAAGACACTGGAAATATGGAGGCTGATTGGAAAGAGGGTTTATTGGTGAACAGGACCACGTGGGTTTGGGGTCCTGGGTAGCAGCTGATCACATGGAGTGTTATTTATACCCTCTCTTGGGCTTTGAACGTGAGCTTCCTGTTCCTATGGCAAGGGCATGTTTTCTATTGGCTGTCAGACTCCCAAGGAGCTATGTGGGGGGTCACAGCTGAGGTTGTCTGAATTAAGGTTGGTTGGACCTTGCTGGGCGAGGCCATGAAGGGCAATTCCTATTGTGGCTGAATGGTTTTGCCCTGAAGGAGTTGAAGCTCTTTTGTCTTGTAGATAAGCTGGCACCAAAATCTCTACAGGGGGCAGGGAGCTGGGGCTGAGTTTCTGTCTCCAAGAGCACGTTTCTCAATTTCTCATTCAGGGAAATACAATATTCTGGCCTTTTTAATATTTCCTAAAATATTTCATTCTTCTAGTAGAGGGGTGGCTGATAACTTTCTACACACGCTATCCACCCTAGTTTACAAATCCCAGGATCTAAGTTCAGCCACCATGCTAAGAGAAAAAACAAGCGACGCCGCATTTCACCCAGCCTGTATTTAGAGTAATTTAACTAGACCCCACCAGCACAAACTGCCCATATTTTGGTGTTGCAATAGACATGTCATAGTTGGACTTCTCTTCCTTTGTGGGGGAAAGTTCCTGCCTCCAGATCTGATGGAAATTATACAAAATATGTCCTAGGTCCAGAGGGCCTTGATTCTCCCTTTGACATGATGAAAACTCCCAGTTAATTATGCCACAGCAGGAATGTTGGGTTGGTTGTGGTGCTCGTCTGTAGTTTATTTTACATAATGGTTAATCCCAGCGTATCATGGCCCATTCTGTTGATTGCCCTGCAGGGGAAGATTGCCGCTAGCAATTACCTCTCCTTAATCTACAGCAGGTATTTTCGTTGGCAGAAAATGATTTGTAACTAGGCTGAGAATGTTTACACAGCTGTCAGAATAAAATACCACTCTGGGGTATTTCCTTATGACTGCTGGGATTTAGCCAGCATCGCATAAAACTTGACGAGATACGGTATCTGATTTCTCCAGGAAAATAAAAACAAAGCCCATTTTATCTAGGCAAAAAAAGATTCCACCGATAGGAGAAGTTTAGAAGATGTTACAGACAATCCAGTACATTCAGAACAGTTTGCTACGTCTTAACAGGAATGCTGGGGACCCCCTCTGGTTTCTAGTTGAGATCTTTCTTAATTAGATTTAGAATTAGAGTGGCTGTGTGTCCCAAAGGTGCTTTGTCAAGAGGCGACTGGTTTTTCTTTGAAGACGTTTCGCTTCTCATCCTAGAAACTTCTTTGGCTCTGCAGCATCTTCCTAGATGAGAAGGGAAACGTCTTCAAAGAAAACCCAAAAAAATCGAGTTGCCTCTTGAAAAAGCAGCTTTGGGACAACCATGGCCTGGATGACTGAGACTCTCCATAGAGAACTTGCTGTGCTTACGAGTTGCAGAGAGCTAGTTTGGTATGATGATTAAGGCAACAATCTAAAGCACTGCACTCAAACCATGAAATGGTGAGTTCTAGTCTTGCCTTAGGTACGAAGTCAGCTGGCTGACCTTGGGCCAGTCACTCTCTCTCAGTCCTAGGAAGAAGGACTGACTGACTCAAAATTACACATGGGCACATGTGTACACATGCCTACACAAAGACACACAGTTTCCAACATCATTCACCTTGTACATATTTTACTCAGAGGGGTACATGTCCTTGTTCTACATAGAAATACAGGGAATACTTGGGGTGGATCTTCCCAACAAGCAAATACAAGTAGTCCTTACTCCCACAATTGAGCCTGAAATTTGTGTTGCTAAGTGAGACAGTTGTTAAGTGGATTTTGCCCCATTTTATTATCTTCCTTGCCATGGTTGTTAAGTGAGTCTGGCTTCCCCATTTATTTTGCTTGTCAAAAGATTGCAAAAGCACAGCAACCATGTGAACCAGTTGCCAAGCATCTAAATATTGATCACCTGGCCATGGGGATGCTACAAAAGTTGTAAGTGTGAAAAATGGTCCTAAGTTTCTTTTTTCAGTGCCTATGTAACTTGGAGCAGTCACTGAAAGAACTGCTGTAAGTCGAGGAACACCTGTACTGTAAACTTTTATCAAAGAGTGTGTCATGCCCCTGTCAGAGTCTGAATCCAAGGAGGAAGACGAACAGCTGACAGGGAGTGGGAATGTGGCTCCGTTGGCTGTGGTGGAGGCTGGGGAAGGGCAAAGTCTGGCTGGGCAGAGCAGGGAAGAGGTAGAACAAGGGAGAGGGAATTCAGAGGAAGACCCAGGCCCACCCCCTCATCATCCTAAGGCACACAGGGAGGAACAGAGAAGAGAGCAATGTGGGTTGCGTGGCTTACGGGGGAGGAAAAAGCCCTGATTCCCTTCATGCAGGCTGCATGTGGCAGCTACTGGGAGCAAACATGAGTTTATCTTGTGTTGACTTTGCTTATCTGTGCTCCTGGCATCTTTTCAACCATGTTGAGTTTTGCCATGCCTTCATGTTTGATATTCTTGCTCCTACCCTGCCAAACTAATTACCTCATTTTGCCTTGATTGAACTTATAGTTACAGTTTTTGTTGACCATGTTTTGGACTTCATTCTCTGCAGTCAAAGGCTGTTCCTGGGAGAGTTTTTCTCCAGCCAGAAGGTAACCAGGACATTGGGTTGGAGCTAAATAAAGTTGGAGCTAAATAAAGAGAATCTTATTGATTATCTGACTGTTGCCTTTGTGCCGTGCCCTGGGTCATCAAAGAACTAGTCAAATACCAAGGTATGACTAGATTGACAGCCCTAGTCCAAAACACCATGTCCATCAGTCCCAACTGAATAGGGCAGGGGTGTCAAACATAAGGCCCGCAGGCTGGATCTGGCCATGGAGCCACCCTGAAAAATGTAAGGGGGCCAGCCCACATGGCTTCGGCCTAGTCTACCCAATGCAAACAGGAAACATGCCAGCAGTTTGGAAAGTGGCGTCAAGATGGCCACACCTACCCAGTTGGCCACACCCATCCAGTTTGTCACACCCAGGCACCTCCCTGAGGTCAACCACAGCCCTGATGCAGCCCTCAATGAAATTGAGTTTGACACCCCTGGAGTAGGGGTCCCTCCTTACAAAGCTCTTCCAATCTTCATTTGAAAATAAGGCGCTGACATTTTTTGATGCTACACAATACGTTATTGTTTGGTCTTTTGCTGTCTGCTGGAGTTTTCCCAAACTCATGCTCATTGCATTGATGACACTATCTAACCATCTCATCCCTTTCTGTTGTCCCTTTCTCCTTTTGCCTTCTGCCTTTCCCAACCTCAAGGTCTTTCCCAAGGAGTCCTCTCTTCTCCTTTGGTGGCCAAAGTATTTGAGCTTCAGCTTCAGTTATTTCTCCTTCCAAAGAACGGTCTTGGTTAACTTCCTTTAGGACTGACTGATTTGTACTCCTTGCAGTCCGAGGGTCTCTCAAGACAAACAAGACACATTTCAAACACCACAATTTGAAAGCATAGTGTGTACAGTTCAGAAGTGGTATTCAACCGGTTCTGACCAGTTCTGGAGAACCAGTAGCGGACACTTTGAATAGTTCAGAGAACTGGCAAATACCATCTCTGACTAGCACTGCCCCCATCTATTCTCTGCCTGTCAAGTCCCAACTGATTGGCTAGGTCTTCTTTGGTTGCCTTGCACAGGAGAATGGAGCTGGAAAGCAGGTTGGTGGGATGGGGAGATGAAATGGGATTTTGCTCCTTGCATTGCATTTCTTCCTATACGGGTGGTGCAGTGGCCTAGAGGTGGAGCTCTTGCCTCACAATCAGGAGGCTGTGAGTTCGAGTTCGATCCTAGGTAGAGGCAGGTATTTCTCTCCCTGGGCACGATGAAAATATATCTGCTGAATATAACTCTGCA
>JANHFN010003617.1:55580-71537 GCA_032468175.1 Toxicocalamus goodenoughensis
CTTTGTCTTCGTGGTGGCCATTTTAGGACCACCGCTGCAGCTTGCCTTTGGGAGGGATTTTCCTGTCAGGGAGGGGAGTTGTGACTCCCCTCAACCCTCCAGGCAATTTCCCCCTTCTTCACCACCCCACCAGGGTGGTTCTGGTCCTGATCGAGACCCTCCAGCAAGTGAATTCAGGTGAAACCACACACGATCACGGATTCTGCTCTGATTCCGATGAGGACCAAACCGGAAGTCTCCCAGCTTTATTATTCTATGTAATGTACAGTCAGATCTGTCAATCGACAAATCGCAGCCCTGCTCACCGTTAGCCCAAGCTGGCTAGGGCATTTATAAGTTTTAGTTGTACAGAACCTGGAAAACCCTAGATATCTCACCACAAGCTTTAAATACCAAGAGTTGATTCATTCTAACAAAATAGGAATCAGTAATGCTATTTCATTGGTTTGAGTAGCACATCGTATTAATCCACAATGTGATTTTTCCCCTTTGTTTTTCTTAGCCTATTGCAGCAGCCCAGGAGATTGTTGTTTATTTGATAAACCATAATCAGGCACGCAGCATCATATGAAAAATGAACTTTGTTATTTCATTGATCTATATGAATTTTTAACTGGAGTTAATCTAGTTTGCTTTCAAAATTTATACAGACGATGGGATTTTCTTGTAACTCAATGAAGAGAATAGTCTCTTAATCCCTGACTGCAAAATGAAGCTGCAGGGAAATATGGAAACTGTTTTTGGGTTGGCTTGCAATATGTGGAGTGAAAGCCTACAGACTTGGCTGATGTCTGGAAGAGAGGCATTTTTGCTCTGACATATTATCTCCCAGAATCCTTTGTCACTTACCCAGAATCCATGTAATTGACTGCAGCATGGTCTCTTAGGATCCTTTGCAACAACTTATCTCAGAGTTCTTCGTGGCATGGAGAAGAAGTTTTTATGGAAAACTGACCTACCTCATTGCTCAAGATTTGACAACCTCTGGATTGAACTGTTGAGCTTGTTACACATGGGAATTTGGGACCCCAAGCCATTCATTTTTTTAACTCTGTGCTTAACTTTTTTTCTTTCTCTCTCCTTTTTCTCTCTCAATCAGCCTTGGATGAGAACAGTGGAGTACCACCCTGTGGCTTCTGTTAAACCTGCCCCATAGCTTTTAATTGTGATCCCCAAAATTTCTTCTCCCATCCCTGTTTTCCCCAGCTTTGCTGGCTGGGGAATTCTGGGAGTTGAAGTCCACATATCGTCAAGTTGCCAAGGTTGAGAAAGACTGGTTTAGAAAACTTGGATGTTTGAGAACATGAAAGTCCCAAAGCTTCTCTGCGAGAGGACAATGGACTCTCTCCCCCCTTCCCACTATTCTTGTCTGTGTTTTAGAATAAGTTTCTAGCACATTGTCTGTTCCTCACTCAAAAGAATACTTTTACATAGATTGCTTCATGAAAGTTCAAAAATATAAGTCGTATTCTGTACGATTTCATTGCACTTTTTTTGAAGGAAAAAAACAGGCCATTTTATATATCACAAACTCTTCCTACCAAGCTGTATGCTCTTAATAAATGTTGCCTCTGGCTGTTGCTTGCTTGTCAAAAGACTCGATGAAAGGTGCCAGAGAGGTTTTTATGTACACCTTCTTGGACAATTGTCCTTGAGCATTTGTGATATGGTTTCATAGCCAGCTGTGAGGTGAAGGGTTGCCAATCGCCCCCCTTCCCAGTAACTTCACAGTTTTATATTAATCATCCAGTGCTATCAAGCAGAATGAATGTGTTATGAGTAAGTGTTGAGTATTTGTTTTCTGCTTGACATTTTGCATGCAGTAATAATAAAAAAAGCTTGCCCTTCAGTCTAAAGCAAAAACAGTCCAAGCCATTGTGTTGACATGTGGATTTCTTTAAATTAGTTGGAGATTGGAAAGAGACTGACATTTCTCTGTAAGAGGTACAACATGTGTCAAAACAGGAACATTTTCCAGTTGCATGACCCTTATATTATCACCAATGGCTCACCGATGTGCTTGCTAATAATTTGATTTGTCTGAAGAGAGGATGGCATTGAAAGAAAACTTTACTCTTTCTTCTGATCCAGGAGAAGGTTCTTCCAATTAGAACTCCTATATTGTCAGGTGCAACAAATCAGGACCATGCATTAAGTAGTTCAGAAGATTTGCTGCTCAAAACTATACACAAGAATTTGGTCAACTGAAGTTCAGTACTGACTTGGTGACAGATAAAAAGGCTAATGGAATTTGAGAGGGGTTGGATTTAGACCATTTGTAGGAATGGAATGACTCTAGGCTGATGTTTTGTTTAGCTCAGCCCTTCCAAGCTCTTCCTGCTGTTCTCCAACATCAATCCTTTCCATTGGCTATTCTAGCTGCTGGAACTTGGAATCTATAAGAAGAGTTTGGTTGGATTAATCCAAAGTCCATCTTAGTCCAGCATTGTGTATTTCAATCTAGACAACCAGGTGGCTCTGAAGTGCTCACCTGCAGATGGAGACACAACCATCTCTGCTATTATTTCGCTGCCACATGAATTTGGAGATATGTTTACCCCAATCTAGAAGAAATATTGGGGGTCAGGGCTCCTGTGATTGCCCTAATTAAATCATGAGCCTTGAGCTATAAACCTGGGTAGAATTGTCTTCCATGAATTTGTGCAGGCTCCTTTGTAGTCTTCAAGTGATTAGCCAACTCTGTGACTTCTAATGAATTCTGCAAGTTAATGGTGGTTAATTAAGTCCCAAACTGAGATGATTACAACTAGGTCATAGATTGCTCTGCAGCCCACTTTATATCCAATGTTCTTGAATACAGATGGAGCAAATCACCTTGTCTAGGACAGGAGTATGGAGATAACCTTGAAGAATGAATACCAGAGCAGTTAGGTGCTCTCTGACCTTGCTTGTTTTCTTCCAGATGTTTCATTACCCAAACGAGGTAACACCCTCAGTTCTAATATGGAATTACTAGTCCTTACTAGCATTGATGATGTTACTTAGTCTACAAGAAAACAAGCAGGCTCAGAGAGCACCAAAGACCCCTCATGTCAATCCTGAGCTATAAATATTCCCCTATATTAAAGGACTCTATTATTACACCCTGTAACAATAGAGTTCCAACGTTTCCCCCAGTGTCTCTCCTCCCCCCCTCCAATGTGTCCTGATGATGGTTCTGCCAAAGAGAACTTAATTGCTGATGGGCTGTGAATTGGGTGGATGCACCTTTATGTCAGAAAGACATTTTTGGCATCAGTTCCATATTGATTTCTAATACTGGGCTTTGTAGGGAATGACTAGGCTGAGCCAGAGGGCTGGGTCAAACCCATCAACAGTTTGAAGTCTCTATATCCCTATAAGAAACCTAAGTCCAGCCTCCTTTGAAGTCCATTGCCACTAGGTAAAGGTAAAGGTAAAGTAACTGTCGACAGTAGTCTCTTCTTAGAAACCTCCCGTAATGAAACACCCACAAGTTGTTCCACTAGTTAATTGTCCTCACTGTTAGGAAGTTTCTCCTTAATTCCAGGTTGCTTCTCTCCTTGTTTAGTTTCCATCCGTTGTTTCTTGTCCTGCCTTCTGGTTCTTTGGAAAATAAGTTGACTCTTCCTTCTTTAGGACGGCTCCCAAATAGTGGAATACTGCTATCATGTCACCCCTAGTCGTTCTTTTCTCTAGACTAGTAAAGGTAAAGGTTCCCCTCGCACATACATGCTAGTCGTTTCCAGCTCTAGGGGGTGGAGGGTTCATCTCCGTTTCAAAGCCGAAGAGCCAGCGCTGTCCGAAAACGTCTCCGTGGTCATGCGGCCGGCATGATTAAACACCGAAGGCGAACAGAATGTCTCCTCACCAAAGGGGTCCCTATTTTTCTACTTGCATTTTTACATGCTTTCGAACTGCTAGGTTGGCAGAAGCTGGGACAAGGAACGGGAACTCACCCCATTACGCAGTCTAGGGATTTGAACCGTCGAACTGCCGGCCTTTCTGATTGACAAGCTCAGCATCTTAGCCACTGAGCCACTGCATCCCTTGGATGAACATAGAACATGGAATAAACAGAATTGGAAGGGACCTTGGAGGTCTTCTAGCGCAACCTTCTGCTCAAGCAGGAGACCGAGGGCCCCAACCCAACACAGAGAGGAAGGGGTCAAGCAATTGTCTAAAGCACCTGTAGGCCAGACAAGGAACAATGATGAGATTCAACCTGGAAATAAGGAGAAATTTTCTGACAGGGAGGAATATCAACCAACGGAACAGAAGTTGCCTGTGGGAGCTTCATCACTGGAGGCTTTCAAGAAGAGACTAGATTGCCACCTGCCAGGAAGGGTGTAGGGTCTCCTGCTTGGGTGGGGTGTGTGTGCACTAGATGACCTACAAGGTCCCTTCCAACTCTGTTATCTATCTATCTGACTGGTTCTGTGTACCAGAGGAGGCGTGGTTTCATGGGGCTGCCTGCATCCCATGGATGGGCCTTCGCTTGTTTTCATGGCCTGGTTGCTGACATGCCATGGTCCAGTGCCAGTTCCCAGCCCAGAAACCTTGTTTCATTGCTTAAAATTCCAGGGTTTCAGGATTTCCCAGCAGATCTGTAAACTGCAAGTTCCTTCTTGATACGCTATGTTTCTTTGTTTAAGGAGCTGCTTCAGGGATAGGTAGCTGTATATAAATGCACATCTAATTCTAAAATAGTACGGTCCAGGAAGTTGTATTTTTGCATGGTCAAAAATAATTTGAAATATTGGTGTTTTCTCTTATTGTGTTTTACATATTTCCATTACGTATTTCAGTTGTAAGGCAAATCATTGTTATTCCTCCTCTTTGCAAGATTTTGGTGTCAAATAATGCCTGCATTTTTAAAGTATCGTATTAGCTATCCTACCATTGTGCATTGCAGAATAGGCTCAGAACAAATGAAGCAGCATAACAGAGTTGGAAGAGACCTTGGAGGTCACCTAGTCCAACCCACTGCTCAGGCAGGAGACCTTCCAGAATTAGATGTTCCAGAAAAATGGCTGTCCAATCTCTTGTTAAAAGCCTCCAGTGATGGCACACTCTGAAGGGAAGCTGTTCCACTGGTTAATTGTTCTGTCAGGAAATTTCTCCTATGTTGCTTCTCTCTTTGATTCGTTTCCATCTATTGTTTCCTTGTCAGTTCCTGCAAATTGCAATACCTGCAAAGTTGAATTGCAGGAAAATATTACTTTGGACTTTCTTCAAAGCAGATCATTTTGAAGATCAAAGAAATCTCCCAAGAAACCCTGGCTGTATTCTATAAAATAGTTTGCTAGAAGGAAAGAAAAAAACCTCTGTTATAAACATATCCAGTGTTTTTTTCACTCTGGGGATGAAAGGGTGCACAATGATATATTTTGTCTTCCCGTAAAATAGTAAACTCATTTCTGAGCCAATCCCTTCAAGCAAAGCTTAGGTTATGACTGCAAAGAAGAAGCAGACCAATCAGAAAGAAGTGGGAAGATCCCAGCATTGGCCTATTTGGAGGAACTGAGTTTTTTAGAAGTATGTTTTTTTTAATGCAAAGAGAGCAAGAAGTAAAAGCAAAACAATTTAACTCAAACACAATCCAGGGAGCTTGTACAGAGTGTCGGCTGAAAAACCAAGACCTGATGGAAAGCAAGCTAGAACTTTAAAAAGGAAGAATCTAGTAGTGAAAGAAAGTAAGTATTTGGTGTTGTAACTTTGATCTAGACTAGTCAAGCTGGAAACAAATTCTATCTTTAGCTGCTGTCAAAGAATAAAGGTGGTTTTTTTCCCTTTCAGAATAGTTGAAACAAAGATTTCTTTCATAATACAAAATACCGTTTATGTACTTTTGTCCTCTTGTAACTCTGCCTTGACTTTTGATCACGTTAAATGGCACCCCTTATCAGGGGTGGGATTCAAAAAATGTTTAGTACTGGTTCTGTTGGCATGGCTTGGCGGGCATACTGTGGCTTGGCGGGCATGGCTTGGTAGGCGTGGCAGGGGAAGGTTACTGCAAAATCCCATTCCCTCCCCAACCCACTAACCTGCTTTCCAGCTCCGTTCTCCTGTGCAGAGCAACAAAAGCAGACCCAGCCGATCAGCTGGGACTCAGGAGGCAGAGAATAGATGGGGGGTGAGGCCAGTCGCAAGTGGGATTTGCCGGTTCTCCGAACTGCTCAAAATTTCTGCTACCGGTTCTCCAGAACTGGTCAAAACCTGCTGAATACCACTTCTGATAAGGGGCACAATGGCTTGGTGGTTAAAGATGCTGAGCTTGTCAGATGGAGAGCTGAAAGCTTGGGTTCAAGACCCAAGCCCCACATAATGGGATGAGCTCCCATTCTTTGCAGCAGCTCCTGCTCCTGCAGTCTGAAAGCAGGCAAATGCGAGTAGATAAATAGGTATCACTTTGGTGGGATGGTTACACTGTTCTGTGTACCTTTGGTATATAGTCATGCTGGCCACATGACCATGGAAGCATCTTCAGACAACACTAGCTTCCTTGGCCAAGAAATGGAGATGAACACCATGCCCTAGAATTGGGGAACTGGCAAGGCACTGGCAGGGAAACCTTTACCTTTTCGAAGTTACAGTTGGACTTTGAGAAGGATTGAATATTTGCCTAAAAATTCTCTCTCCCACTTCCAGACTGTACCATCTGTTGATTGAACCATCGCTGAGTCACAGATATTAAAGTTATAGTTCAACTCACGACTGAATGTATAAATGAGATAAAGAACAGGTAGATATTTTATGTAGGGCTGTACATTTATGGACTGACTGCTTTTTCAAACTTGACAACACATGGTTGCTGAGATCATAATTCAGCCTTTTGTAACTTTGACAAACAGAACTTGGGGCTGGTAAAAATTCTCCTAGCATGGGAAATGTATAGGAGGAAATCTGGATGCAATCTCACCTGTAAATTACATTCAGTAAGTTTATTATTTTGCACGGCATAACAGAATACAGCATTAGTACATACAAATTCAGAAAAACAGCATGTAAACTGTGCAGTATAAAATAGCAGAAGAGTGATGCCAAGCCCGAAATTGAATTATTTCAAAGAGTATGAATGATAAATGAAATTACAAACAGAATTAAATTATGTATTAGTCAGTAGAATGACTGAACCCATGGCCGAATCTCTAGATTATTTAGCCATTGGGCAGCACTACCCTCAAGATTATGTATTTCATGTAGGAAGCCCAGCTGGCTTTTGAAAAAGACAACAGCAGATTTTGTGGCTGCAATACTGCAACTGCATTTTCTCAAATCCTCTTTTGCTCAATAAAAAAACGAAAAGTTGTTTTGTGACTTACTGATTGCTCTTATTAACCAAGGTTGATTGCAGTCCTAGGCTGGATTAACAGAGGGATAGAATCAAGATCATGTGAAGCATTGATACCACTTTATAATGCCTTGATAAGACCCCACTTGGAAGATTGCATCCAGTTTTGGTCACCGCAATGTAACAAAGATGTTGAGACTCTATAAAGAGTGCAAGGAAGAGCAACAAAGAGGATTAGGGGACTGGATTAGGCTAAAACACATAAAGAACGGTTGCTGGAATTGGATATGTCTAGTAGTTTAATGAAAAGAAGAACTATGGTTGACATGACAGCAGTGTTCCAATATCTCAGGGGCTGCCCCAAAGAAGAGGGAGTCAAGCTATTCTCTAAAGCACCTGAAGGCAGAACAAGAAGCAACAGATGGAAAGTATTCAAAGAGAGAAGCAACCTAGAACTAAGGAGAACTTTCCTGACAAAACAATTAATCAGTGGAACTACTTGCCTCCAGAAGTTGTGAATGCTCCAACATTGAAAGTGTTTAAGAAGAGATTGGATAATCATTTGTCTGAAATGATGTAGGGCTTCTTGCTTGAACAGGAGGTTAGACTAGAAGACCTCCAAGGTTATTCTTGTTCTATGGATTGACTCAATTATGCTTTAATCATGTATTGTTCTGGCTGGAGACTCTTGAATTCAAGAACAGGCTACAGGGAATGCATTGTGAGGAAGAGCTAATTATTTATAGGTAGATATAACTAGAATTTCTGTCCTAGCAATTGAGAACTAGGGTAGCTTTTCTATCTCAGGAATTGTCAATCCAGTGATGATGATGTATTATATTTAGATCCAGTCTTTTCTGTTCCATTTTAAGGCTTTTATGGGGCTGACTTTTAATTTTATCATGTGGAAGGTCTGGAGGCCCCCAAGTGTAGCCTAGCTGGTTCCCAAAATCCAGGGCTGATGGCCATGATCCACATATAACATTCGTGGGAGCAGGTTTGGGCTGCTGGGGGTTTGCAGGGGTTCGGAAGAGCCCCTAGCTAAGATTCTGCGCAGTTCAGAGAACCCCCAAATCCCACTCCTGGCTGGCCCCACCCACCCCTCCCAGAAGTCCCCATGTGGCCCATTTTGGATGTAGGTAAGTGCAGGATGCAGGTGGAGGCTCGGGGAGGGCAAAAAATGGGCCACCCGGAAGTTCGGGAAGGTCGGAAATGGGCCTGTTTCCAGCTTCCAGAAAGCCTCTGGAGCCTGAGGAGGACAAACCCTCCCCCCCACTGTGGTGCAGGAGGCCAACTTGGCCATGCCCATTATGGCCACGCCCACCCAGCAACTGAGCAGAGAACACTTTGCTAAAAAATTTTTGAAGCCCAGCCCTGGGTGGGAGAATCACAGTGCAAAGTAGATCAGATCAGGCTTTCTGGTTCTCCCTCCTGGTTCATCCTCCTAAATTGAGGGGAGAGAGCTTAAAGGGGGTTTTCTCTGTATTCTTAACTTATGTATACTGACCTCACTTAAGGCTTACATGACTACTTTGTGACCATTTTGGTTCTCCAAATGGCAGGAAACTGCCGTCAGTGTTGAGCTGTTGTGGTTAGAGGTTCTTTGGGAGCCCCTGACAAATAATTTGAGAGCCACAGATCATTCCTGTTAGCCAAAACCAAAACAACAACACAACAAAAACGATCTGGATTACCAGACATATCATCTTATAGTGGTCCTGCAGGGAATAACGTTGAGTCCTTTTTTAAGGTTGGCATTTGCTGCTTCTTCCCTGCAGAAGTTCATGGCCTGGCCAGGCTGTTTGAAAGAACATGAGCTACTGCCTAACCCTCGAGCCTCTAAGAAATTGCTCCTTTGTTTGATGAAGTGTGGCTGGCATTTGCATAATGAAAGGGGAAGTGCAGAAGTGGAGCTCTTGCAAGGGGTGGCAAAGATTGGGCATTTTATTGATTATCTGCAAAAATGTGTGATGACCTGGGGGGGGGGTGACACAAAAATAACCAAATCACAAAAATAGAAGAAAGTCCCTTTAATGACTCCAACTTGGCCCCAATGTCCAATTATCCTTGGCTGGACATCAAACTCTTAAAGAAAACAGTTTATGGAGGGAGTAAATGCAGTCCACACCCAAAGTAAAGTTAATTTGAAATAAAAAACCCAGCACACCACACTGAAGGAATTACTACGGCAGGCACGGATGATTGTAGCAACCACAGTTGGGAGGAAGCCAAAACACAGATAAGCTCCGACAAGATTGCACGCTTTTCTTGCAGCAACTTTGCCATGTGCAGTTTGTCCTTTTAAACAGTCCTCTCAGCTGCAGCCCATGAAGGGGATCAGGGCCCCTTTCTCCCCCGTAGACCACACCACTCATGTTTCTCCCTTATCCTCCCTGCGTGCCCTAGGATGAAAAGGGGATGGGCCTCGGTCTTCCTCTGAATGCCCATCCGGCCTGTGCCCTTCTCCAGTTTCCTCCACAACCACTGGAGCCACACTCCCACCCCCTGTCAGCTGTTCCATCTCTCCCTTGGAGTCAGACTCCAACAGGGACATGACAAATGAATCTCTCAGGCCACCCATTCAGTGCTGTAGATTTATTTATTTATTTTATTTTTATTTGTCAAGCATGTATTAGATAACAAATATAATTAGAACATGATTATGATTACATGAAATAGGTACAAATAAATAAATAAAATAAAAGAGAGATATTAGGACAGGGATGTTAGGCACATTGGCGCGCTTATGCACAGCCCTTAATGCTTCATACTTAGCTAAAAGGACCAATGTTTTTAAGCTTGAAGATAAGATCTCGTCTTTCTTCACTTGAGCTTAAACAGAAATGGTCTATGAGATTGATGTTCTGAACTATTCTTTATTAAAACTACTTTTTTGAAATTTCTTATGCAATAGAGCAAAATATCTAGCTTAATTTATCCTGTTGTTTCCTTTTTCCTGTATAATTTTTCGCTTTCGATTTTTTTTAATACATTCCATATGATTTCCAGGAATATAGAACGCTAGAACACTTCAGGAAAAACATAATATATTTAAATCACATCTTCCTGTATTACAAATTCACATACAGTGGAAATAAGCCTTAAAATTATATAAGCAGCTAGAGAGTACAAAACCCATTCCGCAATTCAGAAAAATCCATGTGTTACAATGTATTAATATGTATACATCACACTAAAATTTCCACTAAGATTTCCAGGAAAATAGGGCTAAAACACTTTAGAGAAAGTGTACTATATTTATTCCTGAAATAAACTAGATTTGCATTAAAAAAAATACTTTAATCTTCACTATCACTATTTTCTGTGGATTTGTTTAATAAAGGAAAATTAATTTGGATTACTCTCTTTGTTTAACTCTCTTTTTTTAAAAAAAACAGAGCCATTCCCTTCTGAGCTGTGATGCATAGTTTGGTGCTTTGAAGATGGATATGCTAGTCTGGCTTTGCAGACGATGTTTCAAATATTAGAAGTGTTGGAGTGTTGAGGGTTTAAAACTTTCTGCCAAGAGCCGAGAATGTATTGGTGTGTCAGGAGAGAGGAAACTGCAGAAAATGGCGAGAATCACAGAGAGGAACAAGAAGGTAAGCATGAAACCAGCATGCCTGTTTTTCTATTTATCCATTAGTCAATGAAAGTTTTGGTCAAGTGGGATGAATCCCTATGTAGAAAGTTAGCACCCACCCCTCTCCTAGAAGAATGGAATGTTTTGGAAAATATTAAAAAGGCAGAATATTATATTTCCCTGGGTAAGAAATGGAGAAATGTTTTTTTTAAAGGCAGAGAGCAAACTCACTGTTAATAGTCCTCACCTTTTTAAATAGCCCACAGCAGATGTCAGCACTTGAGAGATAAAGATATAGATAGCTCTATTCATAAGAAAATCCCTGCAGCAAGGTCTGAACAAAGCTAGGGTTAGCCCTCCGCCGCAATAGGAATGGCCCAACAAGCCCCTCCATTGGATCATCCTCCAAACTTCAACCAAACCTAGCTCAGACAGTCTACAGAGCCAACTACATGGCACCATGGGAGTCTGGCAACAGCCAATAGAATACATGTTCTTGCACAGGAACAGAAAGCTCATGTTCAGAACCCAAGAGAAGGTATAAATACCCCTCACTCTCAACTCCATGTTGTCAGATACCCAGAATCCCACATGCTTGGTGGTTCTGCTTCATCAATAAATGGGCCTTCTTTCCAATCAGCCTCCAGCCTCCATTTTGTCTCCAGTGCCTGGACCTGGATATTTCTTCCAACTTACATGGACCAGTGTGAAGGAAGGACATGGAGTTCCCTAACTATGTTTTTCTCCCTCACATCATCCTTCTTTTTCCAATCCAAGGGAGTTACTTACAGACTGTTGGCAAAACAAACTCAACCAAGCGAGTGTAAGAGCTAGCAGCTGCATTCGCAACTGATACAAAACTTGGCTGCTGTTAATTATGTTTGGATTTAGGGGGTGATTGATTATTCTAGTGTGCCAAATTAACTTTTTTTTATGGTTCATGGTTGATGGACTGCAGAAACTCAGCTCAAAAACTTCATATGCATGTTGTGGTAATATACAGGAGCAGGATAAAGTCTTCTGTCCCATATTGGCAAAAGGTTTGTGGTTTTCCACACACACATTCAGGGTCTTTTGTGAGCAAGTTAATCCTGTCACTAAGGAAAATGAAACAGTTTCTTCAAGCAGCTGGTTTGGATATCAAATTAGCAGATCATCACTTTCTTCACTTTTGTTTAATTTGCTCTGCTACAGATGCAGAGAAACGTGTCTCTGGGGTTTTCTGTGCCACCAGCCTAAGTATCTTGTGATTTTTGTGTATCATGTTTTACGTAGGAAGACAAATGCCATTTGTTAAGATCCCCTTAGGCTGAAAAATGTCTTGAGTTGGTTCTTGGTTCTTGCAGGTATCTGTTGACGGACAGCTGGGCTGACACTTTTACCCAGTGAACAGTCTAGAAAACCTGCAGAGCTTTCCAAAGTGAAGCTAGATCTGTCAAGTTGTGGGTTGGGATGTGTTGGGTTTTTTTTTTGAAGTGGAGGCAGGAGTTATATTGAGAACAAGACAGAAGGAATAGCAGTTAAAGCAGAAAGTGGATATGTATAGATCTTATATGGGTCATGTGTACTTAGAGGTTTAAGTTGTGGCAAGTGTGGCACCGGGTCTACCTAGAAGGCTGACAACTATGTAGCATGAGGCTTTCCTTTGATGCACTGTTTGTCTAGCATGATCTTGCTAGCATGGTGTTTTTGGTAGCCTGATTCTGGTTCAAAGACATTAGCCTGTACTTTAAATTGGAGAATACAAAGCACTGCCTTTTCAGTCTTACTCCTCCAATCATTTGTTTGATTTCACCAAGGAGAGGGAAGTGTGGTCGAAGGGCAGATCCAGTAGTTGCTATGACTCATTTAAAGAGACAACGTCCTCAAGATACTTCAGGAATTAAGTGGTTCTGGCAGTGGTGGTATTCCACTGGCTCGGCCCGGTTCTCCCAAGCTGGTAGTGCCAATGAGCAGCGGAGGCCGAACTGGTTCTCTCCACTGCTCTGCTATTGGGCCCACCTGCCTATCCGGGCTCCCATACTCACCTTTATTTCCTGCTTTTGAAGTGCAGCTGCTCTGCATGACACAGCAGAGTGTGCTGTGCAGCAGCTGCTGAAGCGACAGGGAGAGTGCAGGCTTGTAGAAAATGAATTGGAACACCTCTGCGCCTGCGTAAAGTGTTCATTTGGCACACGCACGCATGCAAAGTGTGTGCACGTGCACAAAGAATGCTCACCAAGCCACGCTCACCGAACTGGTGGTAAAAATCTTTGAATCCCACCACTGGTTCCTGGCTCAACAGCAGGTTTTCTAGTGGACAACCACGTAAATATGGGCCAACACAGTGTGCTGCAGTTGCCAAAAAAGCCAACACAGTCCTAGGCTGCATCAACAGCCTATCACATAAAGTGATAGTACCGCTTTATGGTTCACTGCTGAGACCATGCTTGGAATAGCACATCCAATTCTGGTCACCACAATACCAAAAAAGATAAATACAGATGTGATAAGTTTTGAGTGGTGTCATCTGTATCTGAATATAAGAAGAGTTTCCTGTTCCAAGAGATGGAGAGCTCCAGGTAAAGTCTCCATGGAAATGAAGACATTGGATAAATTATGGAAACTTAATATAGCCCACAAGGCTCAGTGGCTAAGACACTGATCAGTGCTAGAAGAGAATGGGGTTTGTGGAGAGGAGGAGGAGGAGGAGGAAGGAGATCTCTAACAAGCATCCCCTGATGGGACTCTTTCTTGACCAGGATTTTCAAGTGGTGGCAGCAGAAAGCTAAAACAGCACTTTTGGTTGCATTAACATGAAGTCAAGAGCATCAAAGGCAATTTGAAGTTGTTTGTAATCCTCTGTTGGGCCAAAAGAAAGCCTGTGTGACTGTATGTACATGCTGCTTGTAGAAGCATGCCAGTTCCAGTAAATATTTGTAGCTCAGGGTTGAATTGAGGGGTCCTTGGTGCTCTCTGAACTTGGTTGTTTCATTACCCAAACTAGTGAATTCTAGGGACTAGCACTGATGATGTTACCTAGTTTGGGTAATAAAACACCTGCCGGTTGCGGAAGCCAGCCTTCCGCTAAAGTGTTCAGCTTTTGCCTGCCTGGATTTTAGAGCTGCCTTTTTCTGTGCATCCTTCAAACACTCTCGGAGGTCTGAGAATTACTCTGCAAAAATTGCTGATGCCTTTGCAACTCCCCAAAGCCATCTCCAATGTCTCCGGACTTGGGCTCCCTTTTGAATAATTGACAAGGAAGATTTGATGGGTAGCCAAAGCTGTCGGTTTTCAAGGATATTGGTTGACTTCTATAAGGTAAAAGATGATGGTTCCCCTCACACATATGTTTCTGGCTCTAGGGGACGGTGCTCATCTCCGTTACAAAGCCAAAGAGCCAGCCCTGTCCGAAGACGTCTCCGCGGTCATGTGGCTGACATGACTAAATGCCGAAGGTGCATGGAACACTGTTACCTTCCCACCAAAGTGGTCCCTATTTTTCTACTTGCATTTTACATGCTTTTGTACTGCTAGGTTGGCAGAAGCTGGGACAAGTAACGGGAGCTCACTCTGTTACGCGGTGCTAGGGATTCGAACCGCCGAACTGTCAACCGTTCTGATTGACAAGTTCAGTGTCTTAGCCACTGAGCCACCGCGTCCCTTCTTAATATATCCTAAACCATTTCATTTTTCTAGGATAGGGGTGGGTTTTAACTTCCAACAGCTTAATGGTAACAGCAGGACCACATGATTTGAGGTCCTGGGCCAAAAGAGCACATGGGTGAGAGAGGGAGAGATTTATAACTTTGAATTTGCATCCTGTTTCTGTGGCAAGAAATGTATCCTGATTGGTTGTCAGACAGGGGTAACTCTGTAGGTTGTCTTTTGAGTCCCAAGCTT
Organism: Toxicocalamus goodenoughensis; assembly: GCA_032468175.1. Taxonomy (NCBI): domain Eukaryota; kingdom Metazoa; phylum Chordata; class Lepidosauria; order Squamata; family Elapidae; genus Toxicocalamus; species Toxicocalamus goodenoughensis. Next base: position 70,319 of record JANHFN010003617.1, read on the forward strand.
GGTTGAATCTTGCTGGGTGGTGTAATGAAGGGCCTTTGGGCAATTCCTATTATGGCTTAATGGCTTTGCCCTGAAGGATCTTAAGTGAGGATATTTGCTTATGAATAGACCTAGCCATCTCTTTATTTCTTAAGTGCTGACATCTGCTGTGGGCTATTGAGGAGGGTGGGGACTATTAAGAGTTAGTTTGCTTCCTGCCTAAAAACATGCTTCTCCATTTCTCATCAAGGGAAATATAATATTCTGCCTTTTTAAATATTTCCCAGAATATTTCATTCTTCCAGGAGAGGGGTGGGTGCTAACTTCCTACATATGGACAAATATGAAACATGGAACTCATTTATAGGTTGAAGATGAGCGATAAATATACAAATGTGTTAGAAATATATATGTAGTTTAATAATAGGTAGATATTACACAGACTTATAACTCTTATGATATACTTTGCATTTTTCTATTTTTTCACTTTTTAAGTTTTTTAAAATTGTGTTATATTTTTCTGTTATTTTAAAAAGCAATTTAAAAACGATGTTTGAAAGTCCTGCTTAGAAACCCATCCCTCTTCCTTCCAGCAGAAACACATTAAAAAAAAAAAGAATAATTTTGTTGTTAACGTTCTGCAATCTTTATTTTAGCGTCCTCGGGTGCGAATATGTTTTGATTTGTAGTTAGTTTAAAAAACAAAACAAAAGTCCGTCCTGCCGTGACCGTCCACGATATATGTACATGGCTGGGGATGATGGGTGTTGCAACCGGACGCATCTGCAAGGGCCCCTGTTGGGGAAGGCTTATTATTTACAGGAGGCATCTCGTCCCGAAAGATCTCTGGGCCGTGGAGAAGCAACCAGATTCTTGCCCCGATTTCCACCACCACCACCCCCGGGATCAACTCGCCTTGAAATCGCAGAGGGTGGAGGGAAGAGGAAATCGCTTTCATCGAAGATGCCTGACTACGCCCCGCGAGCTTCTTTCAACCGCAACTGGCACCCCGCCCGAAGCGACCATTTGCACGTCAGAAACGCAGCGGGAGCTTAAAAGTTGCTAGACGGAGAGCGCACCAATTTCGGACTTGGAAGCATCGGCCCGGCTTCATCTAGAAAAGCGACCCGCGTCTCCCTTTGCAAATCTTGCATCTCCCCGTCCGGTCCAGCCATGGCTGACGACGAGTAAGTCGACATTGCGACCGAGGCAGAGATCTAGAAAGGGGAGAGGGGTGGGG
>JANHFN010003617.1:83504-97820 GCA_032468175.1 Toxicocalamus goodenoughensis
TGTTTTAATTGCTGTTCACCGCCCCGAGTCTCTCGGGAGAGGGGCGGTATATAAATTTAAGAAAATAAATAAATAAACATATTATGATGCTTCCCTAGAGGAGCATTAATTCCATTCATCTCCTCTTACTCTTTGCTGGAGCTTAAAAAGATTAATGTTCCCCTCACACACACATGCTAGTCATTTCCGGCTCTAGGGGATTTTGCTCAACTCCATTACAAAGCCAAAGAGCCAGCGCTGTCCGAAGACGTCTCCGTGGTCATGTAGCCGGCATGACTAAATGCCGAAGGCTCATGGAGCACTGTTACCTTCTCACCAGTGGTCCCTATTTTTCTACTTGCATTTTTACATGCTTTTGAACTGCTAGGTTGGCAGAAACTGGGACAAATAATGGGAGCTCACTCCGTTATGCGGTGCTAGGGATTCGAACTGCCAAACTTCCGGTCTGTCTGATCGATGTTCAGCGTCTTAGCCACTGAGCCACCCTTAGACTTCTATAGATAACTCTAATGTCTGCTTTACTTTGGAGCTCCTTGAGCTCTGACTGGATGATGGGAAAGAGCTGAAGAAGCTTCTTAGATGAGAAGCGAAACATCTTCAAAGACAAAACCAGAAAGTCCAGTTGCCTCTTGAAAAAAAAGCACATTTGGGATAGTCTGGTGTCACTTTCACTTTAGATGATCCTGTATTCCTTAGATGGTCCTGTTTCCTTTATGGTCGCTATGTATATTAGATGGATAAGCAGGGGGGAAAAGCAGGAAAGAAAAAAAAATAGTGAGAAAAGGCTTTCTGATTCTAACTCTTGTATTTCAATGTGCAATATTTTCAGGCAGCAAGTATCTCTCTATACGTGAATAAAGAGACTGTTCAATATTTCATTACTGTCCTGGTTTGGGGCAAGGTTTTTTTTGTTTTGCTTTTTAAAAAAGATCAAAACACCCATTGATAACAACAGCAACCACAAAAAGTTTCCTACCTGAGATGAATAGTATGTGGATAATTTTTGGGGAGGAAAATAAGGGGGAAATTGTGCCTCTGCCTACCAGCATCCATTGGTATTCATCTGGCTAGTGTTCTGTCAGTGTGAGAGAGAGTTGAGGGCTATTTGATAACTGAAACAGTATTTGCTTGTGAGCGAGAAGGAGACAGCAAGGAGCCTGGGCCTGGCTTAGCTCAACTGTTCAGTACTAAAGCTGCTCTGAAACTGAGACCGAAACTGAAAATCCTCTCATCTGCTTGTGTTTTGCATTTGGAACAGATTTCTTCTCAGGTGGAGAGTGGAAGTAGAACTCTTTAGCATCAAAGCGTGTTAATAATAATATACAAAATACTAATGCTCTGATAGTCATTTTGAAAAATTCTTCCGTAGTGAGCACCTAGAAGCCAAAAGAAATATACATGCGGAATTTCAAGCTTGTAGGCTTTACGATTCTGGAGATTTTGTGATGATGCATGAGTGAAAAAAAGCCCTAAAATTATATTTTTTTCAGTTTTTTCCCAATTATCCCACCTCTTTTTTCCCCCCTATGAATTTTACATCTCCTCTTTTCAAGATTTATCAGATTTCAGTGGTCTATATGTCAAATTCTGCAAGATGGTGATGCCACATCTACCATCTTGCAGATTTTGAACAGTTTCCTTTCGTGGGATGGTTTCTATGCAAAAACCATCATTATCGATTTTCCCTTTCAGGCTCTGGTCTCCCTGAACCTTTCTGGAAATCAGATAGTCATCTTACCTTCTCCAGAGAAGTGGGCTTGCCGATTGTTGAAATCTCTGGATCTCTCCAAGAATCAGCTTGGAAAGTGAGTTTTGGGGGTTTCTCTTAAGTCACATTATAGAAGAAATCTTCCTGTTTGATTGGTTTTTGTTTACGTTTGCCTACAGAACTGAGGAAGGGACCAAAACTAAATGGATTCCATTATTCACTACAAGGAACAGAACTTGCGTTGGCAGCGAGATAGGTAAGTGTATTAGAGAGACAGACAGATGCGCAGGATGAAATGAAGAATGGAGTGGTAGGATATTCAAGTATATTTAAGATCCTTGATGGCTGCTTCTTTGATTGCATTTTCTAGCTGAGACTGAGTATTTGTCTTTAAATAGATCTGTGGAATCCTTGGTGCTCTTTGAGCTTGGCTGTTTTCTTGCAGATGTTTCATTACCCAGCTAGGTAATATCATCAGTGTTAGAAGGGAGTAGGATTTGTTCTGTTTATGCTTATTCTCTCAGTGTTGGTGGGAATCTTCTTAATTGTTCCTTGAATAGGCTGTTGTTTACTATTTGTTTGTCTGAGCTGGCACTTCCTCGATTGGAGTATTGAGTCTAGTGTTAATCTCTGTTTATCTGCATCTTAACTGCTGGCCAGGAAGTGTTTTGGTCTTTTTTGTTTCCTTTTTTCCTTTTTTGTCTCTTTTGAATGGTATGTAAATGGTATATAAAGTGACCCATAAAACCAATAAACGTATATACCACTTCATAGTGCTTTACAGCCCTCTTAAGTGGTTTACAGAGTTAGCATATTGCCCCCAACAATCTGGGTCCTCATTTTACCAACCTCAGGAGGATACAGCCCTGAGCCAGTGAGAATCAAACTGCTGACAGTCGGCAGAATTAGCCCGCAATACTGCCTTCTAACCACTGGGCCACCTTGATTCAAAACCAATTGATACTGCACATGAACAAGATTTTTTTGACCTGACACCCCCCCCCCTTATATTAATTTGCAGTTTTCTGAGCCCATTTATCCATTTCCCCAAATTGGTAGCCCCTGACAATATTCACAGTGTCTTTCTTCTGCTTTCTCCTGGTTTATTTTCTTAAAATGCTGTTTTCTTCCAAAGAGTCACCATCCCTTTTTCATCATGAGGTGTCCTCTGCCACCCTGTGGTCATAAGAAACTCTCTGCTGTAGGAAAAACAGGCCAAATGAATATTTTAAATATTAATAAATAACAGATTGTTCTCCTGTCCCTTTCTTGTGAGACCTGTGATCGACAGCTGGCGAATAGGGGGCTTTATCCTGTCAAATCTAATTGCTAGTTTGCAGAATGTGTGTGTCCTGGATACTCTCTCACCTAACTTGTATTTGTCTTACTTTTTCTTTCCAGAATATACCCTACAGTTTCCTGAATTCCTGGCCGATACGTTGGAGGTCCTCTATCTGAATGACAACCAACTAGACTCCGTCCCACAGTCTATTTGTCTTCTCAGAGGGCTGTCAGAACTCTACTTAGGAAAGTGAGTTGAGTTCTTCCCAACAGTTGTAGAGAATATTTAATTCATTAATTTGGAAGAATATTTAATTCACTGGCTGCTGAAACTCCAGAGGTTTCCTTTGATGAATGTGGTAGTTTCAGTGCAAAGATTGGGTGCTCTTGATTTTCTCCAGATATTTTTGAAGGTGTAACATAATTCCAAGAGAGCCTTGCCAAGATGTAGATGAAATATAGGAATTTTAGCTGAACACAGCTGGAAGATCCAAGACCCCGAGAATGGGGACATACAGGATGAGATTCCCTATGTCCATCTCTCAATGTTATCTTGAAGTTGGTTGGGGTAGGAGATGGTTGAAGGAAATATAATATATGCTCATTGTTTTCCTGGAAAGAAGAGTAAAATTAAAAAGAAATAAATGAACTCCTATGTTGAGTAAAAGACTGTGATTTTTAAAGTTTCTCAAGATTATCATTTCACTGAGAACTTGTGACATGATTTTTAACAACACTGCTGAGAAACACACAAAACAGAATTTAACAGGAGGGGTTGTGTTTCATCTTAGCTAACCAGAAAAGTGGAGAAACTTTGTTCAAGAGACTTAGTTAAGAACAACAAAGATGATTAGGGGATTGGAGGCTAAAACACATGAGGAACAGTTGCAAAATTGGATATCTCTAGTGAATAGAAGGACTAGGGGAGACATGATAGCAGTGTTGCAATATCTAAGGGGCTGCCACAAAGAAGAGGGGGTCAAGCTAACCTCCAAAAAGCACCTGAGGGCAGAACAAGAAGCAATGGATGGATGCTTATCACAAAAGAGAACCAACCGAGAACTAAGGAGAAATTTCCTGACAGAAATTTCCTGACAATTAATCGGTGGAATGACTTGCCTCCAGAAGTCGTGTGTGCTCCAACACTGGAGAGTTTTAAGAAGAGATTGGACAACATTTGTCTGAAATGGTGTAAGGCTTCCTTCTTGAGGAGGGGATTAGACTAGAAGACCTTCAAGGTCCCTTCCAACTTTGTTATTTTCTTAAGTTTCCTTTTCCCTTGAAATTCCACGATGGTTTCGCCTAAGCTAACAGTTTCATGTTATACCTCCACATATTCATTTGAAGGCTAGACTCGTTGCCAACTTGCCTACTTCAATGTCGCCCTTGGCAAGGCTGAGGATCGGTTGATGAGTGTGTGTCCTTTTCTACATAGTAACTCAGGCATCCAAGAGCTTCCTACTGAACTTGGACAACTGGTTAATCTTTGGCAGCTGGATATCGAGGAACTAAACATTGGCAATCTTCCAACGGAGATCAGAAAAGAGGGTGAGGTTCTTCCCTTTCTCTAACTGATTAGTCTCAGCTGTTCAAACAGGAAGAGAATCCAGACCAAGCCTGATTTTATTCATTATTGAATGATGGGCAATAGGGAAGGGCCTCTGTCCAGGTTGTTGTTTTGAAATAGTATTGCAGACCTCAGATTTTCCATGCGATTCAAATTCAGCTCAATCAGTTCCTTTGCAGGCAACCTTCTCCTTCAAACAGAAGCTCACAGTACAGCCATTTAATGGATTCCACTCCTCCCACTCATACATTTCTGAGTAAGTGCTGTAGAAATGACAGGCAACATTTATTATTTTGCAGAAAGTCATAGTTTTTGACATCCCACAACCAAACGATGTCAGTTTTGTCCCTTCCTGGCCTAAGGTTATATTTTTCAGAATGGTTATTTCTGTTGTAACTTAATGTATTGGCAAGTTCTGCAGCAATTAAGACAAACCATAACTGGAAATTAAGGATCTTTGGCTTACATAAAATTGGGCTTCTGGTCTTTACTCATTTTGAATAGGCCTATTATTGCTTGATGATGTTCCATCTGTTTGTTTATTTTTGCAATATATGACTTCCGTATTCAGCCCAAACTTTAAATCAGGAGAATTCAAGGGGTTTTTTTTGTAAAAAAAACCCTATGGATTAATTTTGCAGTTTTTTTCTTTAGTCATCCTAGCTTCCCACACTTCTAAGGAATGGATGGGAGAAGAAAGAGAGAGGGGGGAGGAAGGGAGAGAGAGAGAGAGAGAGAGAAACAGAGAGAGAGAGAGAAAAGGAAGATTCCTCGGATCTCTCTTATTCAGGGCCCAGGTTGCTTGCTTATAGGCAAATGCGAGTAGATAAGGTAAGGTAGGAAGGTAGTGGTGTTCCATGCACCTTGGCATATAGACATGACTACAGAAGTGTCTTCAGACAACGCTGGCTAACTTGGCTAAGAAATGGAGATGAGCACCACCCTTAGAGTTGGACACAGCTGCACAGGGGAAGCCTGTCACCAATCATCTACCAATGATTTCTCCATCCCTTCTACCTGCAGGACCCAAGACCATTTTAGCTTACTTACGTGCCCAGCTACGCAAAGCAGAGAGATGTAATGTGATGAAAATGGTGGTGGTAGGTCCTCCTCGACAGGGAAAATCCACCCTGGTTGAGATCCTGCAGACAGGGAAATCTTCTCTTTCAATGCCTGACAATGCCACTGTCCAGACCACAAGATGGGAGCTCCAGAGACCTGCTGGATTCAAATCCAAGGTAAATTAAAAAAAAGAGAAATGTCTATGGAGATTCTCAGTCCTCCAGGTCATGGTTGTCCCAGAGGTGCTTGTTCAAAATTTAAAAATTCAAAAAAAAAGTGACTTAGGACCATTTCCCACTCTTGCAGTATGCCTCATGCTCATGGGATCAAAATTCAGATGCTTGGCAACTGACTCACCTTTATGACGGTTGCAGGATCCCAGGGTCATGTGATCCCCTTTTGTGACTTTTGGACAAGCAAAGTCGACAGGGAAGCCAGATTCACTTAACAACCGTGTTATTAATTTAACAACTGCAGTGTGTCACTCAGACAGGAACAGCCAAAGAGAATGTTCCAAAACATGGTCAACAAAAACTGTAACTTTAAGTCCAATCAAGCCAAAATGAGATACTTAGTTTGGTAGGGCAGGAGCAAGAATTCTAGACTTGGAGGCATGGCAATAACTCATATGGTTGGGAAGACACCAGGAACACAGATAAGCAATGACAACACAGGATAAAGTCATGTTTGCTCCAAGCAGCTGCCGCAGTCAGCATTCAGTTCTTATAAACTTTCATTCCCAGGTGTGGCTAATGAAGGGAATCAGGGCCCTTTCTTCCCCCATAAGCCATGGAACCCATGTTGCTCTCTTCTCCGTTCCCTTGTGTGCCCTAGGATGAAGAGGGAGTGGGCCTAGATCTTCCTCTGAACTCCCTCTCCCATGTTCTATCTCTCCCCTGCTCTGCCCAGCTGGACTTTGCCCTTCCCCAGCCTCCTCCACAGCCAACAAAACCACATTCCCCCTCCCTGTCAGCTGTTCATCCTTCTCGGGTTCAGACTGACAGGGATATGACATATAGAGAACATGGAATACATGGAAAAGAGGAAATATTTCTGAATGTGAAAGATAAGTCGCCTTCAGCAATTTCAGATAGCACCTGATCATAACCAAAACAACATCCTCGCCCCACCCATACACACACGTTTTTATTTTAATTCATCTTGAAAAGTTTCCAAATTGGGCCTTTGGAGGCCACCGCTCATTAAAAAGTGAACCTCTCATAGAATTCCAGAATTAATTATCTAATTTGCACCCTGCTCAGAATCTGAATTTTAAAAGGGTCAAATGGGTGGGAGACGTTGAAGGTGAATGACAACGGAATGGATTCTGGTGTATTTCAAAATAGTGTTGTTGGTATCTACCCTTTGCTTTCCCTATGGAGCCTTTCACACCTGGAGTTTTCAGTGGGATTCAAATTAGAACTTTTATTCTGAGTCATTGAATGCTTTGCAAAATTTAGCAGCAGATTAATTGGTTGGATGGATATAGCATAAGACTGCGATGGCTCTTCTCTGTCGGAGCTGGCTTCCATACTAAATCTTAACCCTGAGAATGTGTGGCTGCCTTAAAAGCAAGCAAATCAATTTCCTGTGTGGGAAGGGGTCATTCTCCCATAACAAGTGCTCTTTCTTCAGTTTGAACATTAATACCCATTGACGCCTAGGTGCCGTACATTACGGAGGTGTTCGAGGGTGCAAACTCATTATGCATTGACCATTCTGCCTTTCTCTCTCGTTTTAAATTGACTTCTGTTGAGGGGTTATTTGGTTCCTTCAATGTAGCTCTTTGTCCAATTAGGTTGACGCCATTGAGTTGAACGTCTGGGATATTGGAGGCCCCGCCAGCATGTCAACAGTCAACCACTGCTTCTTCACAGATAAGGCATTGTACATTGTCATCTGGAACTTGGCACTGGGAGAAGAAGCTGTAGCGAATCTTCAATTCTGGTTACTCAGTATTGAGGTAGGAGCAAAGCCGTAGGCTGGCTTGTAGAATGTCTATTCCCCAGTAGATGTACAGGGAGGCTTAGACAAGTTTGACAAACTTTATTGTTCATTTCTAACAGCTTCACCTTAAAATCCGTCAAGGATGACATCTTTACATCAACTATGACCCAACCATCACTCTTCACCCCTATATGGCTATGTGATTGTCTGTTCCTAATGTTGACTCCAGAAGGGACAAGGTGGCTCAGTGGCTAAGACACTGAGCTTGTTAATCAAAATGTTGGCAGTTCACAGTTTGAATCCCTAGTGCCATGTAACGGAGTGAGCTCCCGTTACTTGTCCCAGCTTCTGCCAATCTAGCAGTTCAAAAAGCATGTAAAAATGCAAGTAGAAAAATAGGGACCATTTTGGTGGGAAGGGAACAATGTTCCGTGCATTTTTGGTGTTTAGTCATGCCGGCCACATGACCACGAAGACGTCTTTGGACAGCACTGACTCTTCGGCTTTGTAATGGAGATGAGCATCGCCCCCTAGAGCCAGGAACGACTAGCATGTATGTGCAAGGGGAACCTTTACCTTTTAATGTTGACTCCAGAAGCACTTTTAGGAACATCTTAGTTTAAGCTTCCTTCTCTATTACCCTCCAGATATATTAAATTTCAGTTCCCATAATTCTTCAGAGTCAAGGTCCAAGCTGTTTTGTTGTTGAGGAATCAAATCATTTTCTTTCATGATATAGGCAGAAAAACTGATAGGATGTGCCGTAGAACCCTTTTTTAAAAAATTCCTCTTAATGCGATACCAATATCTACCTCACCATAAAGCATAATGTCATGTCATATACATGATGTCTGAATGCCGGCCTTGTGGCTTATTTGAAAAACTGGAATTACTCTGCCATTGGGTAGATAAGCAAGTGGTGGCAATTATAGATAGGTGTATTTCCTAGTTTATCTTTGGTTTGCTTGTCTGCCCTACCTAAAACTTCCAGAGGGATGCCAGGCAAGACCAATTTTAAAAAGAAGCATAGAACATCATCACAGTTGGAGGTCTTCTAGTCCAACTCTCTGCTCAAGCAGCAGACCCTATAATATTTGAGACAAATGGCTGTCCAGTCTCTTCTTAAAAGCCTCCAGTGATGGAGCATCCACAACATCTGAAGGCAAGCTATTCCACCGATTAATTGTCTTCACTGTTAGGAAGTTTCTCCTTAATTCCAGGTTGCTTCTCTCCTTGGATAGTTTCCATCTATTGTTTCTTGTCCTTCAGGTGCTTTGGAGAATAATTTGACTCTCTCTTCTTTGTGACAACCCCTCAAATATTGGAACACAGCTCTCATGTCACCCCTGGTCCTACTTTTCACTAGACTAGACATACCCAATTCCCGCCTCTATTCTTCATATGAAGCAGTCACTGGCCAAGTAGGAAGTGTTCCCTTTCATTTACCTGCAAGACCAAATCTACTTTGTTCTGACTCTCTCAACCAACTGTGGCTTAAATGAATCATAGCTTAATGTCCCTCTCTCTTTCCAGGCCAAGGCTCCAAATTCAGTTGTGCTGGTGGTAGGGACTCATCTGGACCTCATTGAAACAAAATTCCGTGTTGAGAGGATTGCCACCCTAAGAGCCTATGTCCTGGCCCTCTGTCGATCTCCCTCAGGTTCAAGAGCCACTGGTTTTCCAGACATCACATTTAAGCATTTGCAGTAAGTTGGACATGGGTGCAACAATTCACACTGGCAAGGCGTTATTTCCAACTGCTTGCTTTTCAATTATTCAAGTATGTCTAAGGGAGGGTGGGGCCATGGGTCTAGCTGTGAGCAAATTGGGGAGTTTTGCTGCAAGTAGTCCTCAACTTATGACTACAATGGAGCCCCAAATTTCTGTCGCTAAGCAAGACATTTGTTAAGTGAGTTTTACCCCATTTTACAACCTTTCTTGCCACAGTTGTTAAGTGAATCCCTGCAGTTCTTAAGTTAGTCACATGGTTGTTAAGTGAATCTGGATTCCCCCTTGAGTTTGCTAATCAAAAGGTCGCCAAAGGGGATCACTTGATCCCGGGATCCTGCAACCGTCATAAAGGGGAGTCAGTTGCCAAGCACCTGAATTTTGATCGTGTGAGCATGGGGAATGGTCCTAAGTCACTTTTTGAATGCCCTTGTAATTTTGAACGGTCACTGAATGAACTGTTGTAAGTTGAGGACTACCTGCACTGCTATGAAACATCTTGCCTGAAAGATTGTGAATTAGACTGTCCAGAAGCACCAAGGAAGTGTCCACGACCTCCTCCTGTTATTTGTACTGGGGCATATGGGAGAGGGCATCAGCCAGAAAGTTCCTCCCCCTGGGATGTGTTTCAGCACGAAGTCGAATCGGTGGAAGTATTGAGCCCAGCTGATTTGTTTGGGTGATAGTTTTCATGGGGTCCTAAGGGCCTCCAGAGTTTTATGATCAGTCCAGACTTCAAACGGTCTCTGTCCCCCTTCCAGCAGGTGGTGCCAGGCTTTCAGTGCCCATTCTCACCATGAAAGCCTCTTTTTCTCATGCAGCCCATTGCCTCTCTGCGTCCGTGAGCTTGCGGGAGGTGTAGGTGCAGGGCTGTAGGCATCCTTGGTTATTTCTTTGGGGTAACACTGCTCCCACCGCCACATCGCTGGCATCCACTTGGATGATGAAGGATGTTGTTTGGCGTCAGGATGCTTCATGCTGGTTCTTTTTGCAAACAGTTCTTTCAGTGTTTCAAATGCCTTTTGGCAGGTTAGGTCCCACTGTAGGGGTTGTCCCGGGCAGGGTTTCGTTCCTGGGGCCCCTGTCTTTAAGGAGGTCTGTCATGGGTTTGCAATCCTCACAAAAAGGAGGGGATGAATTGCCGGTAGAAGTTTCCAAACCCCAAGAAGCTTTGTAGCTGTCTGCAGGTGCAAGGGGGCTGCCAGCCTAGGATGGCAATCGCCAGAATCCTGATAGAAGACCGAGGGGAGTGTGATAAAGTCAAAGCAGTTCTTAAACGTTAAGCGAGGTTTTTAAATGTCTGAGATTAGGCCTTAAGCCCTGTGGTTGCCCCACTATATTCTACTCCAGAGAGCTGGTTACATTCTTTTCTATGAAGGAAAACCTAACTCTAATGTTCTAATTTTACAGCTCAATCCAATATGCGCCACAAATAGAGCACAAGATAGCATTAGCACGCCATGCTTAAGCTTTCAGGCTGACACAGTTGCTGCCCACAAAAATGTGTTGGTAATGAACCTTCTACGGCTTGGTTAGCCAAGCTTAGCGTGACTTTTGAATAGGAGATTTTAGGTTTTTTTTTTCAGTAGAGAAGGAATTAGAGGTCAACAATAGCTTATTGTCTGCCTTCTTCGTGACACGTGCCTTCTGAGTTCCTGGTCTGCTTCTTAATTGCACTACCTTGAGCCCAAGAGAGTGGAACATGGTTAGAAAGACAGCCTTACGGCTCAGAGTGGACAATTGGTTTGGACTATAAATGAGGCAAACCAATTTTGCAAATAATAAGGGACAGGACTAGGTTCTTAGCAAAATATTTTCCCTTCTGTTTTCAGCATGCACGTTAAGGTGCAAATCTTATCTCAAAAAGCTAAGCACAGTCAAGCTTGATTTATCTATGGGTGAAATACCAGTAGGAAATCTAGGGCTAGATTATGAAATCAGAAGTGTCACTAAGAGTTGTGGTGGGGCAATGGTTAGAAGGTAGTATTGCAGGTTAACTCTGACCCACTGCCAGCAGTTTGATCCTGACAAACTCAAAGTTGACTTAGCCTTTCATCCTTACAAGGTCAGTAAGGATGAGGATCCAGATTCTTGGAGGTGATAGGCTGACTTTGTCAACCACCCAGAGAGTGCTGCAAAACACTATGGAGCTATATATAAGTCTTATTGCTATTGCTATCCCAGATAACAATAGGGGTTACATGCAATTTTTCTCTTGCCATTTCTTTTTGCAGTGAACTCTCATGCAAAACATTGGAAGGCCTGGATGGTTTGCGACAGCTGATCTTCCACGTCAGCACAAACATGAAGGATGTTGGAAATTCCATTGGCTCACAGAGGCTTGTTGGGAGACTGGTGTGTCATTTTCTACAGGGGACAGCGGTGTCGCTTTTGGGGGGTGGGGTGGTCAGGGATTTCTCTGTTTTGTCATTTTTAAGAGACACATAAACCCTGCTGAGAAGTAATATAAACACGACACATATATGTTAAGACTCCTTAGCTGCAGTTGTGTGCCCAGAACATGCAGAAGTTGGACAAACTAGTCTGCACAATGTTCCTTTACTTTATAACTGGGTGTGACTTCTGAATATGGCTGTAATTCCAACTCTCTTGATCTCACCTTATTAGGAATAAATCTGACTGAACTACAGAGTCAGGGAATAGCTTTTCTAGCCTTGTCTCCTTAACCTTCTATGTCAAGTAGGGAGAAGGTTTGGCTCTCCAGAGTTTAGGAAAACCACATCTTCTAGGGCCTGTAGGCAGTGTGATAGGGAATGCTGGGAATTGTAATTCAGTAACATCTGGGGTAAGAGGAAAGAATCAAAGTTGTTCTTCTGCAGTTCTACATGCTGTTTCTCCAGCACCCTCCCTCCAATTTGGGTGGACCAGTGCTCTATAAGGATCTTGTAATAACAGTTGCTTATTTAGAGAATAATTTAGACATGATGATAGATTTGGGACATGCATTTGAATTGTTTGAAAGCAGTGCATGAGATTGATGGCCAGCATCTGATTTGCAAAGATGTATTGCTTCCAGATATGTTGGTTTGCCTTAGGTCTCCTAACAAGTAGTAGAACCATCCTCCATAAGTAGAACCATCCTCCTCCTTGGTGTGTCTAATCCAACTAAAGGCCATCCAGATATATTGGGATGGCTTCTTCTTGTTGTTGTGCCATATCCGTCATAGGATGTTGGCGATCATGTTGCCAATCCTATTTTTATCAATAGCCACACGAAAAAATGCTGCTGGTTTTTGTCCAAACCAGTCCCTTATTTTGAAGCCATGATGTTCTTCTGCATGGACCTCATTTGCATTCCATCTTTCCTTGGAGGATTAAGTGAAGGATGCCGGATTTTTCCAGGTGTCACATCGCATGTCCAAAAGATTCCAACTTTTGCTTTTTTTATGGTTTTGATTCCAACTTTGGCTTTTTTATGGCTTTTTTATGGTTTTGGCTTTCCCAAGCAGGTTATCACCTCCTCCTTTCTGATTTTGTCAACCCAGCTTATATGTATCAGCCACCTGTAAATCCACATTTCAAATGCTTCTAGTCTCCTCAAATGGCTTTCTGTCAGAGACCAGCATCTAGAATTCATGGAGCTGCTTGGAAAGAACCAGTTTGCATAGACTAGTCAATGACCATCACCTACATCTTTGAACAGTTAATTGGCATACTTTATTAGCCTATGAAATGCGGTGGCTCGGTGGCTAAGATGCTGAGCTTGTTGGTGAGAAAGGTTGGCAGTTCGGCAGTTCAAATCCCTAGCGCTGCATAACAGAGTGAGCTCCCGTTACTTGTCCCAGCTTCTGCCAACCTAGCAGTTCGAAAGCATATAAAAATGCAAGTAGAAAAATAGGGACCACTTTGATGGGAAGGTAACAGCATTCCATGCAGCTTCGGCATTTAGTGATGCTGGCCACATGACCACAGAGATGTCTCCGGACCATGCTGGCTGTTCGGCTTTGTAACAGAGATGAGCACCACCCCCTAGAGCCGGGAACGACTAGCACGTATGTGCAAGGGGAACCTTTACCTTTAATGTTGACTCCAGAAGCATTTCGATAGGATGTGCTGTGGAACCTTTTTTTAAAAAATCCTTGGTATTTTTATTTTTTTATTTATTTTTCGATTTATATACCGCCCCTCTCCCGAAGGACTCGGGGCGGTATCTAGCACGTAAGTGCTATTGGTATCTAGCACGTAGCTGTGAGGGGAACCTTTACCTTATTAGCCTATACTTGACAAAGTATAGCTTACTTTTGCATCCAGAAGTAAGGGTTTTTTATTGCTTGATCCTGAATTCTAGTTTAACATATGGAAAGAAAAAAGACAGCCTTTTCATGACAACAACAGAGTCAATTTCATTCCTAGTCTCAGAAACCAGAATATGCTATATAAAACTGGGCAGATACATTGCTTTGATGAAGAGATTGATTTGCACTATCGTGTAACAGGTCCCGAGGAGCTATTTGAGCCTTCAAGTATCCGTCACAATTGAGCAACAGAGGAGAAGCCAAAACGATAGCGTGCAATATCTCACTGACAAGGAAATACAAGGAATCATTGAGAAAACTCCAGCCAATGACATCAAGGATTATGAAGACATGCAATCCGGTAGATATGCATGGAATAATTTTATCCAAAGCTAGGTTGTACAGTACGGTTGGAAGCGTACGAGTAGATTCTGCTCACAAACTAAGCCTGTATCTGCAACGTTGAGGCAGCAAGTTTTTTCTGGTGTTCATGAAACCCAAAAGAGTGAGCTGTGGTTGCATTCTAGCTGCATGTTTCGCTGAGTGAAAGCAGCAATTTGTGTCAATTAGCTATTGTGTCAATTAGCTATTGTGTCATAAGGAACTCCTGGTATGACTTGCATGGGGGTGTTTCGAATATTTCAAGAAGGAATGGATACTATAAAAGACAGAGGCAGGGGTTGGGGTGCTACCGGTTCTGTCCGGTTCTAAAGAACCGGTAGCTCTGAAGAGCAGCAGACACCCAACCGGTTCTGTGTCTGCTGCTG
>JANHFN010003617.1:170828-185613 GCA_032468175.1 Toxicocalamus goodenoughensis
TAGAATATAGAATATAGAATATAGAATATAGAATATAGAATATAGAATAGAATAGAATAGAATAGAATAGAATAGGAATTATTTATTGGACACACAAGGAATTTGTCTCCGGTGCATAAGCTACTACATTATCATGGTTCCCTCTATTGCTTCGTGCCTTGAAGAAGGGTTGAGCCTTGAATCTAAGATATTCTCCACACAAAGCATGCACCAGTGAGTATCAAGCCCTAACAAGTAATTTGGGAGTATTATGGATCATAATGACCAAGTAACTTAAAAAAACCAAGGGATACTCAAGAATTTGGACTTCACCACCGCACTAAGCCATGGTTTGTTTATCTATGGGTAGCTTCATAAAAGCCTCAAGTCCACTTCAAATAAAATAACAGTATGGTTTGTTTAGTGCGAGGCATGTCAAGTTACCCAGAACAGTTTTACCATTCTAATTTCCCATTACACCCACGTTTAAATGAATCTTTCTCACCACTCCCATCCTATTTAAGCCTAAACAGAAGCATGCTTTTGATTCCAGATTTCTGCTCGCAGCAACATTACCAAAAAAAAAAAGTCTGTCTTAAAGGCAATTTAATAATGCTTTAATTAGTAGACCTCAAATGGAATTATTCCCTTTAATTACAGGCGTTGTCCAATGTTCAAAATTTCCTGTTGGAAACCCTAAAAGTTTCCCCCATTTTTTAAAATAGCTTAGCCAATGGATACAATTTGGTTCCTGTAGGCAAACCAGGTTGACAAAAATGAGATACTTTGGTGAACCACTTTAATTAATATCAACATTTAGACACAACACTATCCTGGCTGACTTGAAGCCAAGAAAACAGCCTTGCCCAGGTTGATTTCTCCGCCTTAAAAAGAAGTGGAGAATTACTTTCTCTAAGCAGAAAGCCAAACCACACCTAACTCTAACATAATTCTAAATTTTCACTGCCTGCAGGGCATCTCATTTGACAAAACCAATGGAGCAAAGTGAAAAAAAGGCTGTTTAAAAATCAGAGCATGCTGCTCCTGCTTTAGACACAATGTCAGAGCTCCAACAAATCCCCCTTATTCAAAGCAAAAGTCTCCAGACAATCTCAGAAAAAGTAAATTGGTTTAATAGAAATTGCCATGTTGGTGCATGGCTGGGTGCAGCCGGTACTAAATTACATCATACATTTCCTCGTTGACCCTGGTCTTTCCCCCACTCCCTGGATGTGACTTCTCCAATAGGACACATCAGTCTCCAAGAGTCATCTATCATACTCTCCAATAACCTTCTTATGCTCCAACAACTTTAGGCTGCTGAGTTGATATCTAGACATTTCAAGAATGCCTTGTTTTCCCACACTTCCTTTTTCTGGCAGCTAAAAAGATCAAAGGAGTATCTTTTTAGCTGACACTCAACAGAATTCAGATTAAATTTGTTTAAATGAATGAAACCCATATTTCTATGCAGCGAATCTATCAGTATAATACAGCCAGTGGATGAATTATTTGATTCCACAAACCCACTTGAATTTTTAAAAGAAGCAATTGAATTTTGATGATGTTATCCGGGACAGGTACTCCTCCACTTTTTTTAAATGAATACATGAAATGGATATGAATAAAAAGGAACATTAAGACAGGGACGGTAGGCACATTGATGTTCTTATGCACGCCCCTTACAGACCTCTTAGGAATGGGGTGAGGTCAACAGTAGACAGTCTTAAGGTTAAAGTTTGGGGAAGAAACCACAGAGTCAGGTAGTAAGTTCCAGGCATTGACCACTCTTGCTGCTGAAGTCGTATTTCCTGCAATCAAGTTTGGTGTGGTTATTAACCTTGAGTTTCTATCTATTGTGTGCTCTTGTATTGTTGTGGTTGAAGCTGAAGTAGTCATTGAACAGATAATTTAATGTGCTATGCTTAGGTTGGACTGAAGTCGGCGTACGTCTAAGTTGTTTAAGCTTAAAATTTCAAGTCTGGTGGCATAAGGTATTCTGTTGCAGGTAGAGGAATGGAGGACTTTTCTCGTGAAATATCTCTGGACTTTCTCAATTGTATTTATGTCCAATAAGCAATGCAGGTTCCAGACAGATGAGCTGTATTTGAGAATTGGTCTAACAAATGTTTTGTATGCTCTAGTTAGTAGTACAATAGAAAAAGCTACGCAGACTTACGACCACAATGGAGCCCAAAATTGATGTTGTTCAATGAGACATTCCTTAAGTGAGTTTTCCCCATTGGATGACTTCTCTTGCCATAGCTGTTAAGCAAATCACTGTAGCCGTTAAGTTAGTAACCCCTTTGTTAAGTGAACCTGGCTTCCCCATTAGTTTTGCTTGTCAGAAGGTCGCAAAAGAAGACCACATGATGCCCCAGTGATGCTGCAGCCATCATAAATAAGAACCGGGGGCCAAGCATCCGAATTTTGATCATGTGACCATGTGGACGCTTGTGTATGAAAAACAGTCATAAGTCACTTTTTTCCAGTGCCGTTGTAATTTTGAATGGTCACTAAATGAACTATTTTAAGTCAAAGTCTACCTGTATTGCTCAGCTACACGTAGCTTGCCTTTTGCAGGCATGTGACATTGCACTGGCTGCAGTTCACTATTGGATCCTACACCACTTCCATCCCACAGCACAAACGCCTATTTAAGATACCCTAACAGGAATCCACACTCACATTCAATGATTCTGCGCTCATCATTATTCTAAAGTAACCAGTGTAGCATGTTAAATCAAGTCAGGTTATCACTTAATAGCTTATGAAAAACATACCCAAGGCTATTATTTGTCTGACAACAAGCTCCCATATTATAAGGTAACGGTAAAGGTTCCCCTCACACATACATGCTAGTCGTTTCCGGCTCTAGGGGGTGGTGCTCATCTCCGTTACAAAGCCGAAGAGCCAGCGATGTCCGAAGACGTCTCCGTGGTGATGTGGACGGCATGACTAAATGCCGAAGGTGCACGGAACGCTGTTAACCTTCCCACCAAAGGTGTCCCTGTTTTTTGACTTGCATTTTTTTTACATGCTTTCGAACTGCTCAGTTGGCAGAAGCTGGGACAAGTAACAGGAGCTCACTCCGCTACGCGGCGCTAGGGATTCGAACCACCAAACTGCCGACCTTTCTGATCGACAAGCTAAAGCAGTCTTAACCACTGAGCCACTGCGTCCGTTATTATAGCTATATTGTATTATAGTATATAATATATACCTATATTATAGCTATACAGTAATAGAATGTTTTACTAGTCAAAGTCAAAAGCAGAAATTAGCAGCAGTACTTACTAGTATGACAAGATTGGCCAACTTCCATATATTTCAGCTTCCTTCAAGGTGATGCCCTCCAGATGTGTCTATTTCAATTCCCATAGTTCCCAACCAGCATAGCCACATTGACAATTAAACTGCAATCCATCTGGAGAAACCCGATTGGGGACCAACGATACTCCAGAGCGAGAAGTTACAATAAGTCTTACCTTAGCCCTACGTCAACCATGTAATTAACAAAAGGCCAGTATTATGAGTGAGAAACGAGGTAGAGCGATTGCTTTAAGCTGCTTATTATAATTCACTGGGACTAAAATGTAACATGATGTCTAGTTCATTTTGGGAATTTTCTGTTTACAAAAGATGGCACATTCATTTGTGGGCACTGAGTCCATGGGGAAACGTTGGGCCACAAGTTTCAGATCTTGACTGGGATTGGAACAAAATGAAGCAATCCAATATGCCTCAGCCTTCCTTCCATGAAAGGACACAGCGAAACAGGGGTGTATGAGAGGCGGGTGGATCCACTGTGCAAAGCTGCCTCAGAAAGGATGTCAAGAACTACAAAGCCCATCCCAAATTAGAAACTGCCTCATAATCTCTCAGAGCAGTTGTTTAAAGAAAAGAGTTCAGGAAAGCTTGGGAAAGGAGGAAAGGAGGAAAGGAAGGAAGGAAGGAATAGCAATAACAATAGCACTTAGACTTATATATTGCTTTAACAGGGCTTTCCAGCCCTCTCTAAATGTTTTACAAAGTCTTACCCCCAACAATCTGGGTCCTCATTTTACCCTCCTCGGAAGGATGGAAGCAAAGTCAACTTTGAGCCTGTTGAGATTTGAACTTCCCAATTGCAGGCAGCCGGCAGTCAGCAGAAGTAGCCTGCAGCACTGCACTCTAACCACTGCACCACTGTGGCTCATAAACAGTAATCTTTAGGCTAAATATTTTTTAAAATGGTTTATGGGAATTCTTTCCAGGTTTAAAAATCTGTTGGCATGCCTATATGAGACCCGAGAGTAAGTTTTTTTAAAATAAGCAGATGCAAAGGCACCGTTCTTCTAAGTAAGGGCAAGAACGGAGCAAGGAGGAGTACACTGGAAGGGTATAATCACTGAAGACAAAGGCAAAGTTTGCAATTTTACGTAAGGCAACCAGGAGAAGCAAAGCTCAAACAGCCAAAAATAACAAACCGAAAGAAAAAAAAGAGAAATTAATTTCTGGTTTAGAACGTTTTGAGAGATGATGTTACCCACTAAGGATACAATCTATGGCTCATTTCTATGGTCTTAATCGTTGACTTTGAAGCATTTTAGCAGCGAGTCCGTCTTGACTTTTTCAGAGACAACTATCCAAATACTCTTATGTCACTTCTACCATCTTTGCAAAGCTGCCTCCAGATGCAATTTCACATAGAGCAGGGGTGTCAAATTCAAGGCCGGGCACTGGATTCAGTCCGCCAGGTGCTTAGATCTGATCCATGGGACTGCCGCAGAAACAGCAAAGGACCGGCCTGAAGTGCCTCTTCCAGTGAAAATGGAGCTCGGGAGTTGTGGTTAGCCGGCAGCAGGTGCAGATGGCTGAGGAGAGCGAGGACTCAGATGAGGGGCCAGGACCATTAGGGAGTGGATTGCTGTCTTCAGAGACTGTGGGGGCTGGCAGCAATGATGAGGATGTTCCCGAGGAGCCTGTGCCAAGCATGTGCACAAAGGATTGCTCGCAGGAAAGAACAATTGACTCAGGAATAAGGCTGCAAGGTAATGGCCCCTCCCTCAAGAGGACAAAAGCCAAGTTTGAAAAAGTGTTCTTTGCAGAAAGCAAAGAAGCTCTTAAACTCAACTGGTGGACATCTTAGTTTCTTGTAGGAGCTAATTAGTGGAAAGCAGCCTTCAGAACAGAATTTGTTATTAAACCTTAAATGGTGGGGGCTGCTGCCTTTGTCTGTTTGCTCTTTGGGAACCTGGTTGGGTCAGAACATCGGGAGGGCTATGTGAGACCTTGCCAAGCTGCGTTTTCAGCCATGATTGACACCTGCTGCCCCCTCCAAGCGAAAACGGAGCACAGAAAGGGAGCCACACCTGACCCTCAGTGGTGAGATTCAAATTTTTTTTACTCCTGGTTCTGTGGGTGTGGCTTGGTGGGCGTGGCAGGGGAAGAATACTGCAAAATCCCCCTTCCCTCCCTACCGCACTAATCTGCTTTCCAGCTCCGTTCTCCTCTGCAGGGCAACCAAAGAAGAGCCAGCCGATCAGCTGGGACTCGGGAGGCAGAGAATAGATGGGTTTGGCAGGGCCAGTCAGAGGTGGGATTTCCCTGTTCTCCAAACTACTCAAAATGTCCACTACTGGTTCTCCAGAACTGGTCAGAACTTGCTGAAAACCACCTCTGGTTTGTTTTCATGCCCCCGACATGAGTGACATCAAGCTGGCCAGGCCCACCCTGGCCCGAGGTCAAAAACAATCCTGATGTGGCCCTCAATGAAATTGCATTTGACACCCCGGACATAGAGCAAAGCGTGAAACCCCCCCACAAATGCAATACGAGAGGTGGCATTCGGTGGCTTGACAATTTTTTTAAAAACATAAAATAAAGTGAAGATTCTTTGCAATCTTGGTAGGTTGGATCGCAGATGGGCAGCATCTGCTAAAATCTCAAAAGCCAGATGGGAACAGGAGAATAAGATATGATTGCAGATGGAATTTTGAAGGACTGGCGCACAAATTTGCTCCTCCCCAAATAGAGGATGATTTTTTTTTTTAAAAAAAGTGTATTTAAATGTAGAACCTGTACTTTGCATTAAGTCCATTTGTTTATTGCTTAGAAGTTTTCCTATGTCAAGAACAGCAGTTTGACCACGTATCATGCAACACTCTCTTGGTTAACTTTTTACATTATCAACATATTGTAAAAGGGACGTTAAACTGTTTCCCCTTTTTTACTGTACCTTTTTTTTATTGCAAAGGTGGCTCAAAGGCTGTCATGTGAGAGATTAGAAGATAGAGCTAAAGAAGAGAAAGGGGGGGGCGGAACTGTTTTCCTTTGCAGAGGAGGATTAAAGAGAAGACAACCAATTTCAAAAGGCACCCTTAAAACCCCACAAATGATTATGCAACCAGTTTTGAGTCTGAAGTAAACTCTAGAGAATTGATCAAGAGAATCTAAAGAAGTTTGGCAGATCAAGAATCACAATTTCACGTTGCAGATGTAAAACCCCATGGATAGAGTAAAGCCATGCTCTGTGGGGTACACTGGAAAGGACAGCTCCATGTACTTAGAAGAAAAAGCCTTGTGGGTATAGCCATAATAGTTTTGCTGTGTCATTTAATTTCAGCACTAAATGACAGAGGTGGATCCCCCAATATTCACCTGACAATGTTTAACAAATACTGTTAAAACACAGTTTGCCCCAAAACAGTAACATAAATTTTTATCTCTGTCCCCTCCCTGCCCCAATGGCACCACCACTGTGAGCCCTCTAGCCCTCAATCATTGGAAAAGAAATGTATTTAAAAAGAAGATCCACCCACTTGCAAACATGTGGTGCATCCTAATTATTCTTGTGGCCTTTGGGGCAATGAGATCAAATACGAGAAATAAAAATAAAGAAATGCCTGCTTAGTCTTTGGAGTTTTCCATTTTCTACTCTTCTGCCATTTCAAGAATAAGTTTTTGCTTGTAATTTGATGTGATTTTTTTGCTTGTAATTTGATGTGGTCCAGATAACAATTCCAGTGAGGAAACATCTCATTTCAAATGCACAGATCCAAAAAAGAGGAGAGGGGGAGAAACCTTAGAACCGTTAGATCCACAACTGTAATTTTTCCCCATAATTTTCAGTGTGAAAACATATAAAATGACTGTGTGAAGATGAATTGAAATAGGGCTAGTTTTAATAGAAGACTTCCATTGATGCTCCTATTTTGTCTGTACCTCTAAAGAACCCATCACAGAAAGTTGGAACAAACTTTTTTGACAGTAGCTGGAATAAATTCAGAGTTTAAGCTTAGAAGGCAGAAAATCGAAGAACTGGGAAATACTTTAACAGACACACACACACTAAAAATGTGGGAGGAGGACTATAACTCGGTGGCATGAAAACACAACATGCAGACAAAAGAGATGAAGAAGAAGCTCATGTAACAAAGACCGAGACCGCATCTGAGGGCTTTACTCCACACTGTGGAAACTCATGTGATGTCAAGCATGCCTCTATACATGTATTTGCACCACTGAATAAACCAGATTTCTCACATTTGACTCCCTTCAAATCATGGGACCGCATCCCCAAGAATTGTGAACCAGCACAAAGCTAACGGTTGAGAATTCTAGGATGATGCTTCTTCCATCCACATCTGGAAAATACCAAGTGTGTGAAAGCTGAGGTCAACAACACCCAACTCCTGACTTAACTTCCTTTAGGGTGGTTGTGTCTAAGAAGTATACTTTTTACTCTAATAGAAAAAAGCCCTGGAACATCAGTTTACATAAATAGCAAAATAATGAAACCCAAGCACTGATCTTGTTTATACATCATGCTAAGCATGACTTAGTATTAGCCATGCTTACCAGATCTTATTCCGTCCACCTTTGTAGTGGCTTGCTGACCATCATTTCCTGTTTTGTTTTTCAACACAACAACAAAACCAGTGGCTGTGTCTCCCCTTGATTTGTGTCCCTGATTCATCCCTTGCGTGCCTGTCAGGGCAACAACAAAAGTGAATATATCAGAGATAGAACAGAAGAGAATATTTTGTAGCTCAGGGTTGAACTGTGGGGTCCTTGATGCCTTCTGAGCTTGGTTGCTTTCTTGCAAGGCAGTAATAGCCCTAATTCTTCTCTTTCATCATCTCTAAGGCTGACATCAGAGAAAGACTTAATTCAGCAAAAAATGGAGGGTTGCAGTAAATTATACTACAGTGCAAACTATGGTGGGAAATAGTCACTTTTAATCTCTTGGAGTCTAAGATCATCCAGAATTTGAAGAGCTGTGAAATATCGTGTCTGGTTACTCTTCCCCATCATGTCTATGAACATTCTCCGTCATCCAGGTCATCGTTGTCTCAATGGTGCTTTTTCAAAAGGCAACTGGACTGTTTTTCTAAGAAAGATGGAAGAGGAGGAGGAAGAAGAGGAAGAAGGGGAAAAGGAAAGGGAAAGGAGGAGGAGGAGAAGATGAAGAAAAAGGAGAAGGAGAAGAAATAATTTCGCTTCTTATCCAAGAAGATGAGAAGCAAAATTTCTTCCTCCTCCTCCAAGGAAAAATAGTCCAGTTGTCTTTTGAAAAAACACCTTTGAGACCTCTCCCTTATCTCATCCCAAGAGTGTTTGCAGCAATAGCAAAATAAGGCAGGATGCGTAGACTTTTCCAAGACTTTTCTTCATAGAGACAGGCTGGATGAATATGCAGTCAGTTGGACAGATTTGACAGGCAGGCCAATCCCCAAATAAAGAGACAAGAAAGGGGAACAGAATGGATCCTTCCACGAAGGGTTCTAAAGTTATGATATAATTTGAATTAGCTGATGTCAATTCTTAAATCATGGACAGCAGTTGTAGGAAAGGCTAGACGGCAAAGCTACAAAATGCAGCAACTCTGCCAGGGAGCTCCTGATGAAACCATTAATTGCTTCATAGTGTTTCTAAATGGTGCTTTCGGAAAATGTCTGTTAAACCTCAAGGATACAGTTTGCTCTGCAACCTGCAGATCCGTTGGGCTATTGCTCTCCTGAAGATGATAATCAGTCCATGTCTGAAGGGCACCAAGTTGGTGAGGATCTCTTTAGTGATTGGTGAAGGTGCAAAAAGCATCTTTGGTGAAGAGCTTCACAAAATATGCTTTTCAAAAGGTTTGGTTTTTGGTTGTTTTTTTTAAGACATTTTACTTCTCATCCAAGAAGCTTCTCCAGTTCTGAAGAAGCTTCTTAGATGAGAAGCAAAACATCTTCAAAAGAAAAAAAAAACCAAATCCAATTGCCTTTTGAAAAGCACCTTTGGGACAGCCATGACCTGGATGATGGAGAATCTCCATCGACTGCTCTTTCATGATTTTCCATTTGTGGCAGAATCAGCATACTTTATTACAAGTTGCAGATCCACCAAACATACAAAAGTAAAAGCAAAGAAAGTAAGATTAAGAATGTGAACAGGAACACAAAATTAAATTGCGATGAAATAAGGTGAGAAAAATACAACATGCCAGAATTCAAGGCAAGAGACTACAAGATCAACCAAAATCAATCCCAAATGAATTTGTCTTCAATAAACTCCCAAGCTTTACAGACTGCAAATGCAAATGGGTTATTTTAGAGTTTTTCATCTGGAAGAAAGATTTATATAGAATCCATCTGGTCATCTGGGAAATGATTTCATGAGAGGCGTTAAGAACACACTATGCATATCTCTGTAAAAGTTAACATAGTGTAACACAGTGATTCAATGTTCCCAGACGACAGCAATATTCTTTTTTAAAAAATAAAATAAAATAAAGTTGAATCAATTTCCAAGTTTTGGAAGAACATTTTGCTCCTAGATTGTCTCACAATATCTCACAAACTCTGAGACATTTCCCTGTATCAAAGACACCAGAACAATTCTTATAATAGGCTAAAGCAATTTCTTTATTGTTGATCACCTATTTTACAAGAATTTTGCCAGACTGACTTCATTCCCTTGGGAACAAGCAAGTAAAGGCTTCAACAGCCTGCTTTTTCCTCCCACATAGAGGCTCCACGCTGGAACGTCTTTTTACTTGTTCTTCTCCATTAGTTGGTGATTCCAACCATAATCAGCATGGCAATATCAATCAATTGATCAATATAATCAGCTGTGTAAGTGGGTCATAATGTAGTGGAAGGGAAAGGAACTAACAAAGGAGAATATTTGTAGCTCAGGGATGACAGGAGGGAACCTTGGTGCTCTCTCTGAATTTGCTTGTTTTCTTGCAGACGTTTCATTACCCAAACTAGGTAAAAACCTCAGTGCTGTCAAGAGCCTTGGTGGCGTAGTGGTTAGAGTGCAGTACTGCAGGCTCTTTCTGCTGACTGTCGGCTGTCTGCAGTTTGGCAGATCGAATCTCACCAGGCTCAAGGTTAACTGGGCCTTCCATCTTTCCGAGGTTGTTAAAAATGTGGACCCAGATTGTTGGGGGCAAGAGGCTGACTCTGTAAAACGCTTAGAGAGGGCTGTAAAGATACTGTGAAGCCGTATATAAATCTAAGTACTATTGCTATTTGTGACTACTGTGCTACTGACTAGCCCTGATGTTACCTAGTTTTTTGGATAATAAAACGTCTGCAAGAAAACAAGCAAACTCCGAGAGCACCAAGGACCTCTCATGTCAACCCTAAGCTACAAATATTCTCTTTTATTCCGCTCAAAGAAAGGAAGCTGGGCCAATGTCTGCAGAGAAAAAGAAAATCATTTGATTCTTTCTTCTGTCCCACCTGATCTTTAAAACTTCTGCAACTTAGCTAAATTAAGCAGATGTGAGAACAATTTGCCTTTTGTTCTCCTATTTCCCTCCCAAATAAAAATCACTTTCATATATGAGCTGAACACACTTTTCTTCCCCTGACCAAACAATAACAGATAATAATAATAACAGATAATCACAGTTGGAAGGGACCTTGTAGGTCATCTAATCCAACTCTTTGCCCAAGCGAGAGACCCTACACCATTTCTGACAAATGGCAGTTCTACCTCTTCTTGAAAGTCTCAAGTGATGATGCTCCCACAGCTTCCGAGGGCAAACAACCAGTGGAACAGCTTTGCCTTCAGAAGCTATGGATGCTGCAACACTGGAGATTTTAAAGAAAAGACTAGAAGGCCACATGTCTGAAATGGTAGAGGGTCTCCTGTTTGAGCAGACAAGGTTGGACTAGAAGACCTCCAAGGTTCCTTCCAACTCTGGGATTCTCCTCAAGTCAGAATCTCCAAAATAGCTTACAATAGATTCAGTTGATTAGCCACAAACTCAAAAGATGCAGAAATTTACCACCAACTCATGTCTTCTCACTTGCAGTGCATCATTGTCCCTTCTCTTGGTCTCCCATCCCCAGAAATAGCAGAACAAAACACAATATGGCTTGGAACTCTTCCAGGATCATCTTCTTCAGAGCGTTGCCTATAATCACTTTCAGACAAGAGTGTCTCTCCACTCTATCTGAAGATCAGAGAAATAGAAGCTGGTATCTTTAATTCAAAAAAATAGAAGTTCTGCTACTGAGCTATGACCCACATTTATTTAGCCCTGCATTAAAAAAAAAGAGTTTATGGTTAAGTCCTGAATTGCGGTTGAACTTCTGATATTGGTGCTTCAGTAGCCTGAGGGAGGAGGTCCCAAAAGGACCATGAACCTAGGGAAGGAATACATCATTCTGTAGCCTTTTCCTGCTTGCTCAACTATGTTCAAGTAATCAGCCGTGTTATGGCTTCCTCAGCCTTTAAAGTCAACAAAAACACGACATTTTCTTGTTGGCTCAGAGCAGTTTTTAAAGTTTTGCAGGACATCCCAGAATGGCCCATTTCCTCTACTTACTCCTCTGGAAAGAGGATTAAAGGTGCTGGCAGATTTATTAGATGGATATAGCACTTCCTGAGCAATCCATCAAGAATGGACTGGAGATGGCCATTTCCCAAAGTTCTAAATCCATGTGTTTACAAAAATTGCAAAGCCATGTAAATAAGTTGCTTACTTGATTTGGATGACTCCCACGTCCTCTATTTATGTAAATGTTTTTAAATGTGAAATAAGAAAAGGGCTGCAGGCAGTGATACAAAGGCTACATACACACACATCTCAATGGGAGGGCATGAGAAGGAAATCCAGTCAACATGTGTAGATCTGGCTTGGAATATTGAATGGGTAGTGGTAGACAAAAGTTCAGGCTAATCAACATGCAACTTCAACTAGCAATCAGTCACACACATCTAGAGCAGAATAAGGAGGACACGAACTCCGTTTTCCTGCTCATTTCAATTCCTTGATCACAGAAACAGCAGTAACTGGCAGAAGAAATTTGTGGGTAAAAAACTTAAGTGCTTACTGAGAAGGCAAGGATCTAATCCCAGTTGTGACAGTCCTTTAACCTTAGTAATGACTTACTTGTTGGCTTTAAGAAAATGCATGTGTCAGCTTTGGAAGCCATATTTTACTTAGAAGCTTCCAAGCAGCCACATCTTAGTGCCTGGGAATTTGGGAGGGGAAATTTCATAGAGAGGTGGAAGATTAGACATTAACATTCTTCTCATAAAGTCAAGGACAAGTTACCCTGCACCTGGAAAGGAGACTCTGGAGGAATGGCTCCAGTTGGGATGATGGGTGATTGGGCCATGTGATGGACTGGTGGGTGCAGGGGGTGGGTTTTGAATTTCAATTGGGAAGGGAAAACCTGGAACTTTCCTAGATGTGCCCGTATGACTTCCTTAATAAATTATTACTTGGGTGAACTATGTTTGACAGCCCTGCTCCAGGGGATTCCTCAATCAGAGAATTAGTTGCAGAATTGGTGGCAAAGGAAAGACCAGTTGATATAATTTCAGGAAATGAGCAGAAAGCTTTTCCATTTAGTTTTAACAAAAGTAATGGCTACCAAGGACCCTGTGGCTCAGTGGCTAAGAAAGGTCGGCAGTTTGGCGGTTCGAATCCCTAGCGCTGCATAACAGAGTGAACTCCCGTTACTTGTCCCAGCTCCTGCCAACCTAGCAGTTCGAAAGCATGTAAAAATGCAAGTAGAAAAATAGGGACCACTTTGGTGAGAAGGTAACTGTTCCATGTGCCTTCAGCGTTCAATCATCCGGCTACATGACCACGGAGACGTCTTCGGACAGTGCTGGCTCTTTGGCTTTGTAATGGAGATGAGCACCACCCCCTAGAGCCAGAAACGACTAGCACATATGTGTGACGGAAACCTTTACCTTAAATACTATTTATCTTTTTAAAAAATTCATATTACTAATCCACGGAATTTAAAATTATGGATTTAGTGGTCCCTGAGGTCCGAAAGGTTGGCAACCCCTGATCTAGAACAGGGCTGGCAAACATGCAGCCTGCAGGCCAGAAGCGTCATGTACTGGCCAGGCCCTCGTCCAGTTTAGCAAAGTGGAAAAAAAGTCCTGATACATGCCATGAGGATGCGAGTTTGACACCTCTGATCTAGAAGTTCTCAGGTTCTGACTTCTGGCAGGTGGAAGGAGACTGTGCTGGCAGTGACTGATCACTGCCACTGATAAATTGGCAGCTGTCAAATGGACATCTTTGTGTGGCACAAAGGTGGATTTCCCCACCCAGATAGTGATCTTTGGGCTACCAGAAGTGGTTGGAGGTAGTGGTGGGATTCAAAAAATTTTACTACCGGTTCTGTGGGTGTGGCTTGGTGGGTGTGGCAGGGGAAGGATACTGCAAAATCCCCATTTCCTCCCCACCCATTAACCTGCTTTCCAGTTTCGTTCTCCTGTGCAGAGCAGCAAAAGAAGACCTAATCAATCAGCTGGGACTTGATGGGAGGCAAAGAAGAGATGGGGTTGGCAGGGCCAGTCAGAGGTGGTATTGGCCGGTTCTCTGAACGACTCCAAATTTCCACTACCGGTTCTCCAGAACTGGCTGGAACCTGCTGAATACCACCTCTGGTTGGAGGATGTTAATAAGCCACTTCCAGGCAAGAAGGGGGCTGGAGTGCAGGCCACGGATTTTCTTGCTTTCCAAGAAAAGGGGAAAATAGTGGTTCAAATCAATTGCTTTGTGCCGATTTCCACACTGTTGTGATTTGTTGCCACAAAGTCTCACCCCCCTCTCCTGAAGCATATTAATAAAATCACAATATTCATCATTATGCAAATCTTTGCTATCCAACAAGTCCTCTCCTCTCCCTTTTGTTATTCCAAGTGTCTGAATTTCATTATGAAACAGGATTATCACCAAGACAGTGTGTGGAAGGAGGGAAGGAGAGCCATGGAAATGTCAATCGGTGTTTTTCAGAATAGACCCAATATTGTTTGAAGCTTGTTGCTTTTTTGTACTCTTAGCAGAAATGAAATAAATAAATAAATATGCAAGATATGGAGAGGGTGTAAGGCAAGAGCCTTTCTTTCAAAGCGTGTTACGTATTGGGACACTTAAGTTGGATGACAGACGTGCAGCATGATGTCCTTTTGAGTGAATTGCACAGAAATAATCCATGTGCAACTCTCCCACCAGTGAGAAGATTTGGGTACATTGTGAAGATTGGGACAGGGAAATTCTCCAAGGAAATGATGAAACAACATTTGCATTTGTCTCCTCCTTCCTCCTCCTCTTTCCCTTCCTTCTTTCCTTCTTTCCTTTCTTGACAAGATAATTTTAGACATTCCCATCTCATTTGCAAGAGCTGTCTCACTGAATGTTGCTGAAATTTGGGTAGATTGTGAAGATTGGGACAGGGAAATTCTCCAGGGAAGTAATGAAAGAGCATTGCATTTGTCCCTTCCTTCCTTCCTTCCTTCCTTCCTTCCTTCCTTCCTTCCTTCCTTCCTTCCTTCCTTCCTTCCTTCCTTC
>JANHFN010003617.1:215087-225525 GCA_032468175.1 Toxicocalamus goodenoughensis
CTGTTGGACTATTCATAAACTGTTTGGGACTCATTACGGGCTGTGAATGCATATAATTCACAGCCATTGAAATAAAAACAAGACTTTTGGGAACAGCATGTGCTTATTACTGTCTCAGGAAGCCTTGGTCAGAACTCAGACAGACAGACAGATACAATTCTTAATTCACAACTTACCCTCCCCTCGTAAGGGCTTTCTGTTAGGTTTTGGCTTTACAACAGTTGTCGATGTAGAGGCTTCAGGTTCCTGAAATTTAGTGAAAAATTCATTCAGAGACCGGATTCCAGCTCATGTTTTCAAATCTGAACAAGGCTCTCACTCAGTAGAAAACACCAACCTGATTGTGCTGGAGAGTCGCCTTGTAGCTTTTTCCTTCCTGCATGCTTTCCCACATGGCTATCTTTTGCTTTCTCTTGTCCTCTTCGAGCTGAAGAGCAAAATGTACACAAAGAAAATTAGAATGACATTACCTTTCGACAGAATCACCGAATTTGGGCACCCCTTCAGGCTGAATACGGGCTTCCCAAAGCAAAATAGGAAGACAGCAGAAAGAAGGCAAGTGGTTGATATCTCTCTGTGGCTCTCTACATTTGGTCTTCTCAAATACGCTAGACTTCAATTCCGATAATGCCAGCCAGCATAACTAAAGGGAATTACTGGAGCTGAAGTCCAACATTATCTTGAGAACACGAAGTTGGGGGAGTATGGCATCCAATGACCAGGCTTGATGTAGGCAGACCGAAATGAAAAGAACTAGCATCAGGAGACAAGAATTAAATATAACAGCCTCTGTGTAGAAGTATACATATTCCTTTTGATGCACAAGAATTGCTTTTTTTCAAGAAAAAGCTTTCAAACGAGGCAGGCAAAGTAGCTTGAAAGGTCATTAAAATGTTCTACCAAATTAATGTTTGGCAGATGTAAAAAGAATTATTTCAGTGGTTAGTCCTAGAGAAATTCTTAAGCCAGAATAGATTGTAGTGCCCCTTTGCCCTTCAATATGAAGAGGAAGGAATAAGTAAACCGGTTTATACTGATGTCTAAATTTTATAGATTTATAGCTAGCTAATTTTCCCCAGGTTTGCAAACGTTACCTATTCCAGCTCTGTAGAAAGGAAAGAATATACACTGTGCAATGGTCTCAAGCCCCCAAGGTTTTCTGAATATTTCAAGCCAAGCAATCCAAACTGACCAGGTTTACATATTACATTAAATCATGGTTTATTTTACCAACTCTGTTGGACAAACCAGAGCAACCTGGTTCAAAAACCACACTAAGCCGCTATGTCTATTTTACAACCTACCATCACATACATCAGACCATCAAGCAAATAAGCCATCGCATGGTATAATCATTTTTCTTTTAACAACCCCATAATCCCTTGTGGGGTGGAGTTTGGGCAACTGAATGGAGCTAGCAGAGTGTTTACTGGCCAGATGCCCTTCCTGTCACCAATGCAGAGTTTTGTTAGACATATTCTCATCATGCCCAGAGAGAGAAATATCTGCCTCTACCTAGGATCGAGCTCACAGCCTCCCGATTGTGAGGCAAGAACTCTAGGCCACCACACCACTCCAATTGGTTTAATGCATGGTTTAGTGCAACATGTGAATCCAATTCATCGCAGTGAGTGCCTTGTGCCCAAGCACAACAGAATAGATATTCCAGTGCCAAATTCTAAATTAGCTCTTTAGAGCAGTGGTCGCCAATCAGTGGGCCGTGAGAAAATTTTGGTGGTCCGCAGAGAAATGTCACCCCAGAGCACCCCCCCAAAGCAATTAATCCAAGCTGCACGATTATTTATATAAATATTTATAATATTTACATATAAGCTATGCCCAGCCAATCACATGACCACCAAGCCACACTCACAAATTGGGCCCTGCTCACAGAACTGGTTAAGAAATTTGAATCCCACCCCTGCCTTTGTGTGAGTGTGTGTGTGTGAGAGAGAGAGAGAGTGAGAGAAAGAGAGAGAGGTTACATCAGATCTCTCTCTCTCCCTCCCTCCCTCTCCCTCCAATGTCAGCAAGCCACTGTCAGTCAAAATTCATATTAGTGGCCCTGGGATTTAAAATTATGAGTTTGGTGGTCCCTGAGGTCCAAAAGGTTGGCGACCCCTGCTTTAGAGCAAAAGATCCCAAGTTGTATCTTGAAATTCTATTTACGATACTGAATTTTTCATTTTTTAGATGTAGGCTCACAATCAAATGTCTGTATTATTTTCCTCATGCTTTTGAATAAAAAGCACACTTATAGCTGCCAGACTTATAATGTTGCTGGAGGCAGTAGTTCTACGATCTTTAGTATATGAAACAAACCCATCTGGCTGAGACATACCATCTTCTGTTTTTCCTTGAACTTCTCTGCTTGGGCGTTCAATTGTTCCTGCATCTTCATTCGGGCAGCTAGAAGAGCTTCCTGTTGTTTAACCACATCGTCGGGTTCTGAATCAATCCCAAGAGAGAGTTAGCAAAAGCTTAAAATCTGCTAGAAATCATACATTTGCACTAGCCTCATAGTTTTCACCTCTTTCAATACCGAAACTTGCCTTAATTTAATTTGCCACCGCTGCTTAGAGCTAATCTTTTCTACCTCGCTTAATATTTCAGCAGAATAATTCAACCTGGAAGTTGCAACCATTCCTGTTAACCTTAACCCTCTTAAGACAAATATGCTAAACCAAAACAGGAAGAACTGAATAAAGCTAAGTTTCTGGAATAAAACATGATTAATCTGAAAGTCTATCTTATCAAAATGGAAAGGATAAGCAGGATTGGCTGACCCAGAACATTGTAAGTTAATACTTCTACACATAGACCACTTTCCTGAAGCAATCCCAGTAAACACACATTCCACAAAAAGGGATGCATTCCTTCTTCCAATCATCAGAGAAACATAGAGTTTGAAATTTCAAGAACCAGGGATTCTTGAATTATATTTTGCTTTTCACAAATCACAGAAGAGGGATGCCTCATCCTTAGTTCTGTGAAGACGATGATTACATTATCTGTTAGCAGCAGTGGCAGATAAACAGCACAATATGAACAAGCAATTGCTGCAATTTTGTTGCAGCTCTGCAGAATAAATTAAGTGCAATGGAGATTCTTGCTCCAAGGAGATTCTACATGGAGACATACAGGGAAGGAGTTTATATCATCTTCCCAGTTTTCATAGACACCTAGTCTGTTCAAGAGAACCTCATCTTGATACTAATTCATACCACATTTTTTTAGCACTGGCAATAATAAATGTACCCCGATTGAATGCATAAAGATCTAAAGTTGTGCAGTCATAGAAAGAACAGTTAGTCGAGAGCTTTATTCATACACACCGATAGCTGTTATGGGCACACTGGATCTTTTAGCGCCTTGAAGATTTTTTGAGAGCTTTTGTACAAGCAGATAAACGCCAATAAGGGCAAAGAGGATGTACCAGCCATAGTCTGAGAACAGTGAATTTACTGGAAGAGAAAACAAGGCAATAATTTAATTTGAATATAGACAAGAACAATTTGGATTTGGTCTGCTGCAACAGTAACATGGCAGTGAAAAAAAAATACAGCTGTGTTAAGCTAACAAAGGACCAAATAAAAGTACAAAAACATTATTCCATATATCCATGGTGTCACATATCTAGTAATTTATCATATTCAGCCAGTTGCTCCCATTGCTAGTACAGCATAGCAGATTTTGACTCATCTTTTGCAGGTGCAACAGACTTTCAATTCAAGAAAAGACTCTTTTTGGTATTTACAAAGAACAATCTTATTCGGATATTGTTTCATTTTGTAAATGAAACAATGAAACTATCATCTCAGTGGTAACTATTTCTGTAACCATTCCTTTTTCACTTTTCAAAACAATATTTTCTTCAAAGAGCTAAACATACATACAACAAGAAAATGGTTACAATTAAAAATGATTCATCAAAATGAAACACAAGTAGCAAAAACTCCAAGAGTCAGATTTTTTTAAAACAACATAACTTTATTCCCAACATTTCAGAAAGAGAGACAGAGAGACAGAGAGAAAGGGAGGGAGAGAGAGGGGGAGAGAGAGAGGGAGAGAAAGGGAGAGAAAAGCAGAGAGATAAAGGGAAAGAGAGGGAGAGAGAGAGAGAAAGGGAGAGGGATAGATCTGATCTAACCTCTTTCTCCCTCTCTCTCTCACACACACACAACCACAAGGGCAGGGTGGGATTCAAATTTCTTAGCAACCGGTTCTGTTGGTGTGGCCTAATTTATGGGCATGGCTTGGTCATGTGACTGGCTGGGCATGGCTTGTATGTAAATATTATAAATATTTATGTAAATATTAAATTTTTTATTAAAAATGAGCAACTTTTATCCAAAATCAGGCAAAGCAGGCAGGCAGATTGAGTTGCTTACAGAATCACAGATTCATTCAGAGATCTATCTATCTGCCATTGGCTAGCTCAGTCTGTCACATAAAATTTGCTAGCAAGCAAACTCAGAAAATTAACTCACAATACACCATGCATATAAATATTGATTTTTTTATTAAAAAAGAGCAACTTTTACCCAAAATCAGGTAAAGCAGGCAGATTGAGTTGCTCTCAGAATCATTAAGTGATCTTATCTATCTGCCATCGGCTAGCTCAGTCTCTCATATTTGCTTGCCCTGATTCTGCACTGAATCTGCTTGCAAGCAAACCTTCAGTCCTAAGGGAGGTTTGGCTGTGCTTAGCTAGAAAGCAAAAATCCAACCATTTCCTGCTTCCTAGCTAATGTAAATCTCCCTGCACAGCAGAACAGATGATGGTTAGAAAAAGGAAAAATAGCAATTTAGCAGTCAAGTTTACCAGGTAGGAGGGTTCCCACGGGCCATGTGGGTGGCGCAGCCTTGTGTTTCTGTGCAGCTTGGATTAATTGCTTTGTGGGGTGAGATTTCTCTGCGGCCCACCAAAATTTCTCATGGCCCACCAGTGGGCTGTGGCCCACCGGTTGGTGACCGCTGATCTATAAAGACTATCATGGTTGCAAACATGTGAAAGACACTGGGTTGCCAGTGAAATTCTTCTACTTGCATGCAGGCGTATTTAGGATACTTATGTATATTGCAGAAGAGAGGTAGTGTTCTAATCTTCTCAGGTTAAGCACAGAATGGAACAGAATAGAACAGAACATTTATTGGCCAAACATGATTGGATACACAAGGAATTTGTCTTCAGTGCAAAAGCTCATAGAGTGTACATATAGTTGTACTTATGAGCAGTTCTAGGCAGGCCAGATGCCAGACCAGTGGAGATCCAAATCACAACTACAATTTCATACTGAGGCTTTCAAGTGTGGGAAGTCAGAAGACACAGCTAGCTCATGAGTGCATTATCAAGGATGAGTGAAAAGCATTCTCCCAGATCTGCCAATATATCTGTGTGGCCTATTCATCAGTAAGACATGAATAAGGCTTCTGTTTGAACCTGACAGCTCTCCAGGATGTCAGAATGCTGCTTCAAATGTAATGTGCTCCCATTATGTGAACAGAAATTATGAGTTTGCAGACCTAACCATTTTAAAGTTGAAATAGCATGCCTGACTGAATTGCAAATATAGTCATATTAATCTATGAATGTATACGTCGAACCAATGTAACATGAAAGAGTGAATGCAAGCTCAGAACATAAAGGTAGATATCGCTCAAATATGCCTTTAAAAATTCAAGTGACCAAATCAGATTATGTAAAATCATCATAATGATCATCATCATTGCGTCATGTGATTCCAGTTCCATAAGGCTTATTAGATATGAGAATTGAGCAATTCAAATTGCTTATTTAATCTTTTTGCTTTAACTTTCTAATATTACACATGTTGTTGCCAGGAGACTGAAAAATGTTCTGTTACTGAAGAAAATGAGATACAAGCGGAAGATGAGGTTGAGGCCATGCCTGAGGGTGAGGGTGAAGCTCAGGCTGAGGCTACTGAAGCACAGGTTATTCTTTTTTCTCTTGCTAGTTTTATTCAAAACTTTGCTCATTCAATTTTATTCCTCTACATTTTGTACAAGAAAGGAGTCTTTGAATATTTATAAATGTGAGCTGTAGCAAGATGGCTGCTGCAGAATTCAGTCTGTCCTCTTCCATTTTTTCTCCCTATTAGTTTGCCCTCCTTCTCCCCCACCCCCACCCCCTCAGCATTCCTATATTCATGCACCAGAAGCTGATTTTGGTGGTTCAGCTCCATTTTCTTGTAAATAAATATTTTATAAATGTTAAGATTTCCACTAAACCTGCTGATACCTGGCTGTTCTGCAGGGATGGTGTTATGAAAGCCAAATCTGGCTCTTAAGTTCTGCCTTAGTTTACCTTTCTAATAAGCAACTGAGTTGTTAGATCATTTAAAAGCAGTTTATTAGGGTACCCTGATAAAGTCAGTCTCTCTATGAAAAAGGAAAAGAGAACCCTGAGTCTCATGTTTCCCTTCTTTTTATAGTTTACACCAACAAAGAAAATGCAAGAGGAAAGTTGATTGGACAAAATAAAAGTAACCTCCCCTTTGCAGAGGAAATCAGTTACATGTAGTCAAACATGTTACCTATTTGTATCCCATAATACCACACATGTTCATTAAAATGAGGTCTGAAGGGGCGTAATTGTTTTCAGAATTCACAAAAATATTGTTTAGAATTCACAAAAGAGATAAGCCAGACCCCAAGTTGTACTAACAAATTTTTCTTATCTGGAACTAGTCTCCAGCTTGTTTATCAGTTTAGGAATGTTAAAAGCTAATAAATCTGAACATAATTTTAAAAGAGATAAAATAAATCAAATAAAAATACAAGGTAACTATGTTAGTTAACAAATAACAAAACCCATGTTATTTGCCCCTCAGTTACTTGACTGCATAAGCTATTATAGAGGTAGTCTTCAACTTGCAACCACAATTGGGACCAGAATTTTTGTTGCTAAGCAAAGCCGTTGTTTAAGTGAGTCTCATCCAATTTTACAACTTTTTCTGCCATGGTTATTAAGTGAATCACTGTGGTTGTTAAGTGAATCTGGCTTTCCCCATTGATTTTGCTTGCTGGAAGCAGGTGAGAAGGTCACAAATGATGATCACATGATCCATTGATGCTGCAACCTTTGTAAATGCATGCCAGTTTCCAAGTATCCAATTTTGATCACATGATCATTAGGATGCTGTAATAGTCATCAGTCAGGACCAGTTTTAAGTCACTTTCTTCAGTGCTGTTTTAACTTCAAACAATTGCTAAACAAACAATTGTAAGTTGAGGATTACCTGGACTAAGAGCCCAATCAGAGCTAATACATCTTCTTTTTGCCCAGTTTTCATTTCAACCAAGCACAGTTGGACAGCTTTTTTGGATTCACCAGAATGCATGAGAATTTGAGGCAGCTCTAAGTTTTTTTGTGCAACAAATTCATATTTTTGTGACCCTTGGAATCCTCTTTGAATATATTTGCTGAAAACTGGAAGTACAATGTCCTGCAATTTTGAAGTTTAAACCCTAAAACAGATATACAATTGTTAAAAAGAAATCTGCTTCACCCACAGTTGTGATGGAGTCTCCTTCAGGATTCTCCAAAAAATCAAGTGTAGCCTTGAACTCTGCTCTTTGTGACTGCAATGCATGCAGTTGGGAGATACAATATGAAACTGTACCTTATCATACACAGTCTCATTCCTTACATAATTCCAAGCCTCATATGTCCAAGCAGATGATTGATAAGGGCTGATAAGTAATCATCCTTCTGGAGGAATAAAAATAAACTCTTTTATCTGTAGTTCCAAGCTGAAATTGATTGCAATGCAAAGAGCATGTTGCAACAAAAACAACAGTGTTCCCAGCATTACAGCAAGCATAGCATTTTTTAAAGTTACACACCCTCTGTTTCTTATTTCCTTATGTTTAAATTCATTTCCAGTTTAACTCAAATTAGGCATTACATGACAGCAAGATTGTTGTCAAGAATTGGCTTGGCAGAGTTACACTGCAAATACCAATCCTGTTGCTGTTCCTCCTGCCTCTTCTATTTGCTAGTCCCCTATCAACCCAACCTCTTTAAACCACCTTTGGTCCGATCTAAGTATAGTACATAAAATTATACATTGCAATCTCCTACCTGTCAGCTTCAACCATAACAATACAAGAGCACACAATAGATACAAACTCAAGGTAAACCGCACAAACTTGATTGCAGGAAATACAACTTCAGCAACAGAGTGGTCAATGTCTGGAATACTCTACCTGACTCTGTGGTTTCTAAACCCAAACCCCCAAAACTTTAACCTTAGACTGTCTACTATTGACCTCACCCCTTTCCTAAGTGGCCTGTAGGGGACGTGCATAAGTGCACCAATGTGCCTACCGTCCCTATCCTATTGTTTCTTTTTATTTTTCTTATATGTATCCATTTCATGTATTCATAACTATGTTATATTTATACCTGCTATCTTATAATTGCTTGACAAAATAAATAAAATAAAAATAAAAATAGTTAAACCACATTTTGTGACCTCTACCTGCGGATGGAACGAATATTTAAACTCTATTCATACAGTATATCAGCATCTTTTAGCAAGAAATGGAGAAGAATAAGGACCTGCCCCAAACCTTCTGATTTCTTGTCCAGTAGATGCCTGATTTTCAGACCTGTCTTTTCAATAAAAAAATTTTTTAAAGAAAGCTGATGTTCACCGAGTGCTGAATTCTGTAGCTAGCAACAAATCCTATGCTATGCAATTGGAGAGTCAATAAATAACAGACAATGTTGATGGTTTTCACTGGGCTAATAAGAATAATATATATCTCCACGGTAGCATTGTTGTCGTTTTTTGGTTTTCTTTTTAGATCTCTTTTTAAAAATAGTCTTTCATGGTCTGTTTCAGGGACAAGACGAAGAACAGCCAGCAACAGAAGTACAGTAACAAATTTGAATGCCTTATTTCATATGCATTTTTCCACTGTGTCCATTGCTTTTAAATATATTTAAAATGTACCATGACAGCTATTTTTCTTCCAAATTAACTTTGGGAATATAACTGTTAGGATTGAAATCTAACAAGCAACATTTGCATTCAAATCTCATCATCCTTCACCACAAATAATTCATTCTCCAATCCTGTCCTAATGAAATTAAATAATTTCCCCAATCCTGTTCTAATGAAATTATTTGCTCTTAAACTATGAACTTACCTTAATAATCATGTTGAACTTAAGCATGTGCATAAATACAACGGCCTCTTCTGGCCAATGTTAAGGTTCAGAGAGTAGTGAATATTTGTGGTTGATTAGGGAATCAATGCTAAGCTGAAGTTACCATTTCAATTGTAGTTGTATTTTATGCAATTATTTTACTTTTATACAACTAATTTATTTATTTATTAAACAAATTTATATAGCCACCCGACTCATATCTATGTAGATAATCTATGTAGATTACTTGCTTTGATGTGTTCTAGAAACTATTCTCCCAACATAGTAAGTATAACTGTATGCTGATGAGATTTCTTATGATTGCCTAGTTAAATAGTAAGGCATGAAAGTCAAAGGATTTATTCTAAACAACTCTTTGTAAAGTGTATGCATGAATGTGTATAGACTAATGTAGAAAGTTAAGTTGGTTGACTTTTTGTACTAAGAAAATAGCCTCTGTGTTTTCATTTAATCAGTAGGGTTGATTACATGTCTTTATGTGCTTATGTAAAGACACTTAACATTTTTGAGTTTACATTTTTATTGAACAAAATGAAATATCTGGCAATACATTATAATTGCATATGGTATATGCTATGTTCAAATGAAGGAATTCTTTCTTACTCACAATTTATGTCAGTATTAGAGGCCACTTTAATAGTGGCATGTCAAGAGTACTGGACCTGATTACTTTTAAATCAATATGAAGTTTGCATTGTAGCATAAGCCTCTTTTTTTGTTCCATGAGAAAATATGCACATTTAACATAACATGTTTCTTTTAGCTCCATTGTTTGACTATTCTTCCATTATTTTATGTAACAAAAGGAAGTAGAAGCAACACATGAAGAAGAGGAAAAAATGGAAAAAGAAGAGGAGGAGGAGGAGGAAGAAGAAGAAAAGGAAGAAGAGGAAGAAGAAGAGGAATCTTAATATATTTGTTTGCTACTTTTTCTTCAGAAGATGTTTCAGGTAAATATAGCAATAGCACTTAGACTTACATGCCACCCATAGTGCTTTACAACATTCTCGGGTGGTTTACAATGTAAGTATACTGTCCCCAACAATCTGGGTCCTCATTTTACTGACCTGAGAAGGATGGAAGGCTGAGTTAACCTTCAGCCCCATCAGGATTGAATTCCAGGTTGTGGACAGAGTTTGCCTGCAAAACTGCATTCTAGCTATTTATTTATTTATTTATTTATTTTGATTTATATACCGCCCCTCTCCCGAAGGACTCGGGGCGGTGAACAGCCGAT
>JANHFN010003617.1:243182-255904 GCA_032468175.1 Toxicocalamus goodenoughensis
TCTATTCTATTCTATTCTATTCTATTCTATTCTATTCTATTCTATTCTATTCTATTCTATTCTATTCTACTCTTCTCTTCTCTAAGGCGAAAGTGGAAGCAGTATGCTCCATCCCATAATTGGGTAGACCAGGTTGCCCTGATAGACTGGTCTCACCAGGAAAAAAACTCAAACACTTCCCTTAACCAATGTTTCACTTAGCAATGGAAATCTGGGGCCCAATTGTAGTTGTAAATCCAGGACTACCTGAATCTTTGCAGGTTTGGTAGATTGTAACTTTCCATTTTTGCAAAGAAGCTTTGCTTTTAGATCTCCCTCCGCCTCTCTCCGGGCTCATGGCATCAAAACTTTGCGTGTGGCCTTTAGACCCAAGATTTATTCTGAGTTTTCTCACACCCTTGGACTCCCAGCAGGCTTTTTCAGCAGCAGGTTCAGGATAATAGTTGTTCATCCTCTTTTTGCACGCTTTCCAGGTCCTTTTTGTGTGTGCATGCTTTCCTGCTCTCGCCCATAAATCCCCCCTGACAGCTGCTTGATATACAGGAAAGGAGCATGAAAGTTTG
Source organism: Toxicocalamus goodenoughensis (assembly GCA_032468175.1). Lineage (NCBI taxonomy): Eukaryota > Metazoa > Chordata > Lepidosauria > Squamata > Elapidae > Toxicocalamus > Toxicocalamus goodenoughensis. The sequence goes on from JANHFN010003617.1 coordinate 243,746, forward strand.
CAATATCTTCTCAGGGCACTTTTATCTCCTGCAGAAGTGCACATGGGCCACGGAGTGCAAGGCACAAGATTAAAGAGCCTTGCAAAGGGAGGTGGAGGCAGGTTGGAGGAACATAGGAGAAAGAATCACAGCTCTGACCCTGGGTTGCATTTTACAAAGACAGGGGGGGGAAATATTTGAAAGTTGAGAAAAAAAAACCTTGAAAAATTTGAAATATTGAGGTCAGACATATCCATCTAGCAAGCAGGCTAGTTATATAGGTAGTCCTCGACTTACGACCGCAACTGAGTGGTCGACATTGACGTGGCTAAGCAAGGCAATTTTTAAGTGCATTTTTCCCCATTTTACGACCTTGTTAAGTGAATCACCCCCTGTCAACTCATAAAATATTTCTATGGTCTTTTTAGAGTTGCCAACAGAAAGGGAGGGAGGAATGGGGTTTGAAAGAGCATTGCGGCAGCTTGGAAACCGAAAGCGCATTCCACACGTAGTTTTTCAGAGATAGTAACCAGGGGACCGAAGTTTCTGCTGGGCAAATATCTAACTGAAGAGCATGATTGATGATTCTGGGCTATGGAGGTGTCCCATTGGAGAATATGAATTATGATACACCCAGGGGGTGAGGGGAAAACCAAGGTCAAGGGTGACAATGAATTATGTGCCTCAGAGTCGGCTACACCCAGGCAGTGCCGGACATGTTAACTCCCAATAAATCCTTTTGAAGTTTTGGAAGTTTGGCTCGAGGCTCATGATTTAATTGGGGTAACTGCCAGAATCCTGACACCGGGAGGATCAAAGTTTGGGCATTTCAAATGATGGAAACACATAAACTGGAAATCACATCACATGCTCTTTGTGATATTTAGAGGAGATCCAACAAGGAGGTCAACAACCCATTAACAATTTTTGAAACCCCCACTTTCATTTGTTCAATCAGCTGAAACCGCAGTGCTAGTTTCTAGCGAGGGGTTAACTTCTGAAATCCTTGCATTTTTTTCTTCACCAGCTCCTACTCACCTGAATCCATCTTTGCAGACAGAACATTTGTCCATCTCTCCAAAGCATTTCTTACAGTTTTGATGACACTTCTGGCAACGCCTTTGACCTTTTCAGGGTAGGGAGAAGAGGCCAGAGTGAAAAGAAATTCCAGCAATTATGAACGCATAATTACAGATTTAATATTTATGACTTACAGCGTATTTAACAGCAAGTTAAACTGACACTGAACAATAATGGTACTTTAAAAAAAAATTGGACTGGATGACAGAAGTAATTAACTATTCATTTCAACTTAAAATATATCACTTCCTAGACCTTTTCAATTTGGAGAAATTCTAAACTTTAAGCAAGAATGTCTTAAATATTCAAAACCCAGGTCAATTAATTTAAAGTGCTGGTTTTAAAACCACTGGTGCTTTTTCAGATTTTATTGCAAAGTTGTCAACTCATGAAATATTTCTATGGTCTTTTTAGAGTTGCCAACAGAAAGGGAAGGGGGAAAGGGGTTTGAAAGAGCAGTGAGGCAGCTTGGAAATCAAAAGTGCATTCCATAAATAGTTTCAAAGATAGTAACTAGGTGACTGAAGTTACTGCCCCGCAAATATCTAACTGGAGAACATGATTGATGATTCTTGGCTATGGATGTGTCCCATTGGAGTATATGAATTATGGTACACCCAGGGGGTGGGGGAAAATCAGGGTCAAGGGTGAAAAAGAATGATGTGTCTCAGAGTCGGCTACACCCAGGCAATGCCAGACATGTTAACTCCCAATAAATCCTTTTGAAGTTTTGGAAGTTTGGCTCAAGACTCATCATTTAATTGGGGTAACTGCCGGAATCCAGACAAAAGTGTCAGAAACATTCCTCATCCCATCTCAGATTGGCAGGAGGTTAAATTAATGTCTTGATTAATAAGGCTAAGCAGTACTTTTGATCTGAATTCAGCATGTTTCTCCCCAGCATGCAAGGACACGGATAGTGGATCTCTTTATAACTCTTTAAAGCAGCTGCATCTTTTCTCAGAAATATACTTTAAAAAGCTGCATGTAGATATTATTGTCAATCTGCAACCAACCGTTTTGGAGCCAAATCTGTAGTACTACTCAATCCCATTAATTCAATTCATTTAGTTGCATCATTTGGAAGTCTTCATTTGCAATTAGAAATATCATTTATTTAAATGCTGGGTTCAGTAATGTAATCCTGCAGCGTGTCAATCAACCAACCATAGCCATCCTTGATCAGTCCCCAGATCTCCTATTTTAATCAGTGAGGAACAACCGTGGGAGGAGAAATTGTCCATGTTAACACAACAGGTTAGCTAAAACACACTTCTGCAACAATATGTGTATTTCTTCAAATGCTATCAGAGCACTTTGCCTGTCCAAATTGTACAGGCCTTAGGGAAAATTGATTCCAAAAGCACTAAATAAATAAAAACTGCCCTTTGTGCTAGAAGAAAAAAAAAAGGAAACCAAATAAACGCGAAGCAAAATTAGTTTCAGCTACGAAAAGGGAAACATGTCACAAAACCTCAAAAAAGAAGCACCTTTTCCATCAATGTGTTTTATTAAAAGGCATCAGCTGAGGAAATAAGGGACGGTTTAATTTATCAAATGCATGGAATAGCTAGACAGGTGTAAGATTTACATTGGGGTGAGCCAGGGCACAGGGTGGAAGGAGAGGAAGACAGATTGATAATGCAGATACTTATTTATATCCCCCTTTATCATTTTTATATATAACTCAAGATGGTGAAGATACTTAATTCTCCTTCCTCCTCTTATTTTCCCTGCAACAACAACTCTGTGAGGTGAGTTGGGCTGAGAGAGAGGAACTGGCCCTTAGTCACCAAACCGTGACTAAGGCGGGACTTTTTCGTGCATAAGGTGGGACTGGAACCCACAAGTCTGCTGGTGATTGGGCTAAGCCAGCTTTCATGTCTATGGCGGGAGTAGAACTCACCGTCTCCTGGTGATTGGCCCAAAGTCATCCAACTGGCTTTAATGCCTAAGGCAGCACTAGAACTCAGTCTCCAAGTTTCTGTCCTGTGCTTTAACCACTAAACCAAAGAGTACAATATAGGTTACATATGCATAACCAACCTGACTTCCTCTCTGCTTGTCTATCTATCCATGCATGCATGCATCCAACCATCCATCCATCCACCCCTCCATCCCTCCAGCTGTCCATCCATCCATCCATCCATCCATCCATTTATCCCGTATCTCATCCCAATGTAAATCCTACATCAATCTAGCTACTCCATGCATCTGGCAAAATGAAATTTAGCTCATGAAAGCTTATGCCTTTAAAAAAAAAAATGTTACTTGGAAAAGGTACACCAGGCTTCTAATGTTTTGTCTCCGCAGACTGACATGGTTCCCCTTCTACAATGTAACAAAACCAAAACTGATTGATTTTGACCTCCCTAAGCAGGACAACAGTCAATTAGTGAAACTACCGATTGAGCGCAAACATTAAAGGTTTTAGAATTTATTTCATTTTCAAGAAGGATGAAAACAATACAGGTTCTTAAAGCCAAAGTTGCTACAAAGACTACACACTTCTATTTAATGTGCTGGAAAGTCTTATGCTTTTCGTTCAATTTTATGAGAGCTTCGGGGGTAGCTTTGGCAATCTGAAAAATGTGAAATCAATTAAAAGACAAATTATTTGATTTAAAACTATTACGGTTCTTAGTTAATGTGTTTTTATATTGCTGCTTAATGATGGTAACTCCAGAATTGTTTTGCAAGAGACCAAACTAAAGTACACTAAGATGAATACAATTAAAAATACATAAAAATAATTGGGACAGAGGGAAGGAGGGAGGGAGGGAGGAAGGAAGGAAGGAAGGAAGGAAGGAAGGAAAATAGAGATAATACAGGGATCATTCATGCCATCTTCATGAAAAGGAACCTAAAACCATTATAATAAGAGGGAAACCATTGCAGATTGTACTGTGGATGCCCCTCAGAGAAGGGAAAAAAAACATTTTCACCCATCAGTGAGTGCTGGCATTCCCCTTTCTTACCATCCTCAGAGTAAAACCCAGCTGGACACAGCATCACACAAGTGCTTGTCTCTTGGTGGTGATAATAACCGCGCTTGCAGGCTGTGCATGAGTTCTGGCTTCGGTCCAAACATGCTTCGCAGCCCCTGTGACACCTGCGGCACTTACGTTGCAGGCTGTCCTCAAAGTAGCCAGGAGGGCAGGAGTTCACGCACTTCCTGGAAAAAGTCCACAAATGTTCCAGATTAGACCAAAGGATGAGCCACGATGGCAAGAGCTGTCAAAGAAGAAGAGCAGCAAAGTAGCTCGCATAGATAATTTCCATGCTAAACATTAACTCCCTTTCTCGGATAGATCTTGGACCAAAGATCCCCAACCTGATGTCCTCCAGATATTGTTGGATTAGCTCCATGTTTGGCTCCAGGGGCTGGAAATTATGTGAGTTGTAGTTTGACCTACCTGGTGAACATCAAGTTGGGGAAATCGGCCTTAGAAAGGTGGAGTTAGAAAGGAGAAGTTGGAGAACCTTAGTGTAGCTTTTTCTATCAGTCTGCTTCTTCCTCAGGGTCAGCCCCACATTCAGGGAAGAAGAGGAAGCTACTGATTTTTTTTTTAAAAAGGTAAGGAATTGTCTGGTGGTCATGTTAACTATGAAAAATCTGAGGATAATAATAGCCACAGTGTACTTGGAGGATAGATGGGGAATGAGTGACATACAACGTGTTGCTAGTTTAGACATGTGGAATTAACCACACAAAATACATCAAACCCTCTGTGATGACCCGGGGCGTGGCAAAAAGGCAACACAGTCAGATAAACAATAAGAGTCCCTTTATTATCTCTAACTTTGCCCCCGATGTCCAGGTTACCTTCTGGCTGGAGAAAAACTCTCCCAGGAACAGCCTTTGACTGCAGAAAATTAAATCCAAAACATGAGCAACACAAACTGTAACTTAAAGTTCAAACAAGCCAATCTGAAGTAATTAGTTTGGCAGGGCAGGAGCAAGAATCTCAGGCTTGAAAGCAAGGCAAAACTTACATGGTTGGGAAGATGCCAGGAACACAGATAAGCCACGACAACACAGGATAAAGTCACATTTGCTCCCAACAGCCAGCCGCATGCACCCTGCCTTTCTTATCAACTGTCTTCCCAGCTGTGGCTAATGAAGGGAATCAGGGCCCTTTCCTCCCCCATAAGCCATGCAACTGACGTTGTTCTCTTCTCCATTCCTCACTCCATGCCCTAGGATGAAGAGGGGGTGGGCCTGGTTCTTCCTCTGAACTCCCTCTCCCTTGTTCTACCTCTCCCTTGCTCTGCCCAGCCGGATTTTGCCTTTCCCCAGCCTCCTCCACAGCCAATGGAGCTACACTCCCACTCCCTGTCAGCTGTCCAGCTTCCTCCTTGGATTCAGACTCTGACAGGGGCATGACACCCTCTTTGTGACCTATCCCTCATCAGCAACCCCCATCTTTTTTTCCTGGCTTTTTCCTGCTGATTACCTGCCAGTTTTAATACTTCCAAGGCTGTAGTGGAAACAGTTCAGGCACTGATCGGCATTGGGACCATCGCATCCTTGGTCGCCACATTCCCTATGACACAGACCTTAGGGAGACAGATAGATCTGTTGAAAGAAGAGATATAAAACTCTTCCTAGTTCAACCTACACAATCGCATCCAGCACTTGGTCTATCAACGTACCCACATATCTGGATATCCAGTCTTGATGCCCCCTTGCCACAAAAAACCTGTTGCTTGATTAGTTCGCTTAATCCTACCTAATGATAGTGGCAGCTGGACTGTATGCCAATGCCAATAAAGGAGAAGAGCTGTGGTGGCACAGTGGTTAGAATGCAGTACTGCAGGATACTTCTGCTGACAGCCGGCTGCCTGCAATTTGGCAGTTCGATCTCACCAGGCTCAAGGTTAACTCAACCTTCCATCCTTCCGAGATCGGTAAAATGAGGACCCAAAATTGTTGGAGGCAAGAGGCTGACTCTGTAAACTGCTTAGAGAGGGCTGTAAAGCAATATAGAAGCCTAAGGGCTACTGCTATAGTTGCAGCTCAGGGGTTCAAATGAGGTGTCCTTGGTGCTCCCTTTGAGTTTGGATTTTTACTTCCAGACATTTCCTTACCAAACTAGGTAACATCATCAGTGCTAGAAGGGAGTGGAGATTGCACTGATGATGTTGCCTAGTTTGAGTCATGAAATGTCTGCAAGAAAACAACCAAGTTGAGAGACCACCAAGGACCTCCTTCATATGCTAATGTTTTATCACAGTTACAGCTTTGGTTAACTTTTTATTGATTTGGGACTTGCAAAATAACTTTGATAAAAGAGCACAAAGTTATGTGAACCCGTGTTAAGTTTGGGTCAATCTCCTGTGTTCTAATAGCATGACTGTATGGTAACTATTAGGTTCTGTGTGACATCTGTCTGACTCCCAATGTAGACAGCTTTTCCTGTGAGCCAACAGTGTAGACAATTCAGTATTAGTGAATAAGGTGATTGTTGTTGTTTTACTATGGGGTCTATTCCTGCCCTTCGAAAAATCTGTTGCAGGTTCAGCTCCCTGGTCCTTTCTTCTGCATTTCAAAGCTATTCTTTTTGAGGCAACAAGACTGTTTGTGTACTCCACAGCTTTTCTATCCTGCATTCTCTGCACTCAACTGTTATTCTAGATGGAAAGAAAGATCCATATCAATCTTTCTGTATGGAAGTTAGACAGAGCACTTCTCTGTCTGTGAAATGGGGCAAGCAGGAATCTTATCTTTGGTAAGCAATAAAATTTATCTTGGGCTGATCCAAGGATAAGAGTGGCTTACTCTGTTTGATGCATGGTATCATCGTTGCCATTGACATCATCAACTCTGGATAAACTGGTGTCTTGTGTTTTATAGAATCTATTTATCTAAATGTATCTACTGCAAAGACCTGAAGGAAGATCTTTTTTTGTGGTAATAAGACAGCTCAGTGAAATTTTACTGCCTGCATTCCCACTGATTGTTCAGCCCATCAGTGTCTAAGGATGGATGAGGGACTCTCTAGAAGAAGTTAATCAAAATCTGTCTGATAGGACGTGGTGGGACACCATTAGGAAATACTAAAATATTAAATTGGGAATAATGAAATCATTCTTTTAAAAAATCCCAGAAAAACAATTGAATAAACCACTTCTTCGTTATTGCTAAAAAAAAACAATTTGGATGTGTCCATGGGGTTCTACAGACAGAATAGGACCACTTGTTGTGGCCAACTTGCCCCAGCCAACATGCCTTGGCCAACTTATCAAAGGATGACTCGCCGAAGGATAATTCAACAATTCAATTTAATTAATTAAAATAATTTTAATTTTTGTCATTCACATTTTATTTTGTCCTTCCTTTGGCAGCCTGATTCTATTCCACCATTTCTTGATATTAGTGTAACTCTTGTCCCATGATGAGTTGGCTGCGATGAGATGGCCATGGCAAGTTGGCTATGGCAAGTTGTCCTAGATTCTCTGCAGACTTGAGCTAAACCTGAAGAATTAGCTTTTGAGAATCTTCTTAGCAAGTTGATGCTCTAGACTAGAGCTAGTTCCACACCTGAACTGCATGGCTGCCTCAGACAATTCTAGTGAGTTTTTCTGTAGAAGAACTCAATTCTACACAGGGGACAGTTTGACAGACCAACCATTCCATTGAAAAACCAAGCATCTGCCTCTGATAACCATTACATATAAGGGTTAGCAAGAAGAGAGACCATGTTTCTTAGAAATTACTATCTCCAAGTTTCCCCTTGGAACAACATGATGGGAGGATGTTTCCCCTCTCTTTTTGCAGGATTGGGATATTGTCAACATACTAGCAGGCTTGTGTGTTTAGTGCTAGATTGGGCACAACTCACACAGAGACAGGGACTAAATTTTCAGAAGACCTTAATTACTTTGGCTCCATCATGTGTCGTCAAAATAATGACATTTTACATTAGACACAATTTTATTTCCCAACAGTTATAGTTTGATCAAAGCTTGCTGGAAAGAAAAAGGAAAATAGTGTGCTTTGTATAAAAATGAAGGACATTGGTTTTTTTAAAATTTGCTGTCTCTACTCATCTGAACAAGACAGCCACCAGGAGACACAAGATGTAATGTGGGCTGCACAGTTCCATTCTCTAACTATTGGAAATCAACTTCAGATGTTTCCATAATTCAAAACATCCTTCCCATTCCTTTACAAGCCTAACAGTGCGAGCCCTCACAATACCAGAATCTTTCTACTTCCTTGTTCTTTAAACGAAAACCAAGATTCTTGGAAATCTGAAAGAGATCTCATTTTATCCAAATTTGTATTTGTGGTCCCAGAGAAGAAAGGGAATGCCCTGGTGCTAGTTTTCATTATTTTGTAAGAGAAACAACTTATTGGAAATTCATAGAAGAGCATTTCCAAGCTTAGCTTTGTGGTTGATTGGGCAATCCTGAAATAAACATTCTTGGGTGTTCCTAGACTGCAAACTGCCCTGTTCTGGTTTTTCAAAGAAATGAAACCATGGATGGCTCCTTGTGCACAAAATAGAATAGGATAGAATACAGCTGGAAGGGACCCTGGAGGTCTTCTAGTCCAGCCTCTTGCTCAAACAAGAGAACGATACTACTTCAGATAAGTGATTGTCTAGTCTCTTCTTTAAAAACCCCAGTGATGGAGCACCCACGATTTCTGGTGGCAAGCTGTTCCACTGGTTGATTGTCCTCACTGTTAGGAAGTTTCTCCTTAATTCCAGGTTACTCTTTGGTTAGTTCCCAACCATTGTTTCTTTTTTTTTTAAAATAGAGTTTTATTGGTTCCAACCATTGTTTCTTGTCCTGCCCTCCGGTGCTTTGGAGAATAATTTGACCCCCCTCTTCTTTGCGGCAGCCCCTCCAATACTGTAATACTGCTATCATGTCACCCCTAGTCCTTCTTTTCTTTAGACTAGCCAAACCCAATTCTTGCAGCCGTTCTTCATGTGTTTTAGTCTCCAGGCCTTTGATCATCTTAGTTGTTCTTCTCTGAAGCAGAGCTAGACAGAAGAAATAAATGATTTGGGGGCATTTTACCTGTATATTCATCTTCCTCCTCGGGGATCTCCATCTGATTTTGGAAGAAAGCAACTTTTGAAGGCTCCATTTCCAAAGAAACTATCGACCTAAAGTACTGAGTGCTGATATTAGAGGAAGGGTGCTCAGCAGTTCCGTATAAAATGAGGCTCCATTCTTTTAACTTCCCTAGGAAAGATTAAACGTTAATATTACTTTCCTCAATGAGTGGTAATTTTAGTTAAGAGGTTCTCTGTGTTAATGAATGAATAACCCATTAAAACAGGTGCAAAAATAGAGGGTCAGAATAACAGAATAAGAAAGTTGGAAGGGACCATGGAGGTCTCCCAGTCCAACCACTGCTCAAACAGGAAACTCTATACCATTTCAGATAAATGGTTGTCCAGTCTCTTTTTAAAAACCTCCAGTGATGCAGCACCCACAATTTCTGGAGGCAAGCTGTTCCACTGGTTAATTGTTCTCACTGTCAGGAAATTTCTCCTTAATTCTCGTTCTCTCCTTGATGAGTTTCCATTCGTCCTTATCCAGTGGTGGGATTCAAATTTTTTTACTACCACTTCTGTGGGCGTGGCAGGGGAAGGATACTGTCAAATCTCCAGTCAGAGGTGGTATTTTACCAGCTCTCCAAACTACTCAAAATTTCTGCTACCAGTTCTCCACAATTGGTCAGAACCTGCTGAATACCATCTCTGTCCTTATCCTGCCCTCAGATACTTTGGAAAATACGTTGCCCCGCTTTGCTCTATGACAGTCTTTTAATGCAAATGTTTCAGTGTATGCATAAGGATTAGTCAACAAGTTCTCTAATATTTATTAAAGTCCATCTTTAGAGCTTTCCTGGAACACTGGGGAGGCTTCAGTACAGGTAGTCCTGGACCTACAACCATTCTTTTAGTGAGTTTACGACAGCAATAAAAAAAAGTGATTTACAACCAAAGTACACACACATTCTCTACTTCAGAAAAGGGGCTGTTTGGAGAGCAGTTCTCTGCAGCAAATAACATGGGCTGGTGGTTAGGAAATCTGTGACACTAACAGCTGTCGAAAGGATCACTGTATGGAAAGAAAACAAGTCAGCTGGGATGTGACAAGGGGAGGTATTTCCATCGACACCATACAAATACATGGGTTCTTACAAGTGAGCTGCCTGCATCAGAGCTGTGGTATTTGGAATTCCAGGAGATATAATCCCATGGGCTTTGTAAGATATCAGATTGGGAAAGACTGAGAAATTTATGCTCTTCAAAAAGCCCCTGGGGCTCACTGCAGCTTTTGCCCCTTTCTTCAATCTACTTCACTTTGTTGGTTTACACTTCTAGCTATCTGAATGAATCTACTCCACTGGCAAACTCATGACTGTTCTGGATTTCAACTCCTTTGGTGCCACCGCAAAACCCTGGCATAGTCTGAGTGAGGTTAAGGGCAATGACACCACTTAATGTCTACTGCCAAGGCCTGGAAGACCAGAAACAATTAAAAAGAAAAAGAAAGAAAGAAATCTGACATTTCCATATAGCTTTTTTCTTTTTTTTTGCATCTGCATGTCAGCACAAATTAGTTTGATGTTTTCTAATGGAATTTGTATCAGATATTTCTGTTGCTTTTTAGCCTCCTGTAAAGACAGGGGGTAGGGGGTCGGCGGGGAAACAGTTCTGAATTTATGGTTCTGTTAGGGAAAAAAACCAGAGACCAAAAATTCAGGAAGAAAGAAGACTCCAAGGAGCAACGAGGCCTTCTTCTCAAACTCCAATTCATCACCAGTCATTAATGTCACTCTCGGAAAGACTGCAAGCTATAATAAAGGACAGGGACACAGCAGACATACATCATTTGCTTTGATAAATACAGTGTCTGTCCAGTACACAAATGCATTTTTAAAATGTGCCAGAAAAGAAACTTCTTTTCTTTGTTGAGTTCCAAGAAGCCAACCAATTTGAGGATAGCATGGGAAAGGTTTTTAAAAATAAAAGAAACAATAGGACAGGGACGGTAGGCACATTGGTGCGCTTATTCACGCCCTCTACAGACCTCTTAGGAAAGGGGTGAGGTCAATAGTAGACAGTCTAAGATTAAAGTTTTTGGGGTTTGGGGAAGAAACCACAGAGTCAGGTGGAGTATTCCAGGCATTGACCACACTCGGTTGCTGAAGTCGTATTTCCTGCAATCAAGTTTGGTGCGGTTAACCTTCTATCCCAGGGCAGTAACTCTTCTGAATTCTACTATATAGTGCATGTGCAACCAGCAGCCCAAGAGAAGGTGGATTACTCGTCTGAAAGGGCAGCTGGAGCACTAATCAGAGAATCCAAGTGGGTAGATCCATATTTAGAACTTTTCTCCCCTCGCACCATGCAAGTCCTTGAAAAACTGTATATTTATTCTTATTTTTTTTCCTGCTATGTCCTTGGAAGGTTGTTGTTGTTTTTTTTGTCCTATTTCTAGCCCAAGAGCGAGAGAGTCGACTTAGTCATCGTGGCCTGGATGGAGAGAGTTCATTGTGACACGATGTGGGCAGTGGTGGGATTCAATTTGTTTTACTACCGGTGCTGTGGGCGTGGCTTGGTGGGCATGTCAGGGGAAGGAGGATACTGCAAAAGGTCCAGTCAGAGGTGGGATTGGCTGGGTCTCTGAACTGCTCAAAATTTCTGCTACTGGTTCTCCAGAACTGGTTAGAACCTGCTGAAGACCCACCTCTGGACGTGGCCTTCCAAAGGGGCCAAGTCGACATGGTGAGTGTGCAAAGCTTCGTTTGATCATTTTGAAGGATGGGTCTTTTCTTCCTCCTCTTCATCAGTTGTTTCTCCTCCTCCTCCTCCTCCCTTCTCCTCCTGTCCTCCTCCCTCCTCATCTCCTCCTCTTCATCCCTCCTCCTTATCTCCTTTCTTCTCTTCTTCCTCCCACCTCCTCCTTATTCTCCTCCTCCTCCTCCCTCCTCCTCCTGTCCTCCTCCTCCTCCCTCCTCCTCTTCTCCTTCTCCCCTTCTTCCTCCCTCCTCCTCCTGTCCTCCTCCCTCCTCATCTCCTCCTCTTCATCCCTCCTCCTTATCTCCTTTCTTCTCTTCTTCCTCCC